>VXBC01009726.1:157236-205507 GCA_013399945.1 Ploceus nigricollis
CCGTGCCCCTTTCACCGGGCAGCTTTAACCGGCCCACGGAGAGCTTCCCTCCTCTCCCCATAGCCCAGCCCCGGTGCCTGGCCCGGACACACCGATCCCAGCACTGCTGCTCTGGGGACGGCCACAATAGCCCGCTCGGATCACTCCTGTCCCCTCACTGCCAGCTCTGTCCGCCTGCATGCCTCACTTTCACCGTCCCCCGCCCCAGCTCCACCACAAACACCCCCAAACCCTCCACCCCACGGCTCCCAGCAGGGCTGATTCTTGCACCCTCATCCCACCGGTGACTAGTTTGGCTTCCTCACTCCTCCTGGTCACACCCCCACGTCGAGCTCACAGCTAACCCTAAATATCCTCCCTTGTCCCTGCATCCCCCCCACACCCGTTTTTTTAATCCCTTCTCTCCCAGCTGGGCTGCCCGTAGTTTCCTGCCTTCAATTCTCACTGCAAACTGGCCCCAGAGCCCAGGTCAGACGTAATGTGCTTTACTCTTCCCCAGAACTCGAGGTAATCAATCACACACCCTCTACTGCTGTCTTCCTAAATGGGAAAGGACAGAAATCACAAAGTTATCAGCCTTGTACAAACACTTGTTTCTCTGCGTGGCAACAGCAAGCTGGAAGGAAGGAGGTGTGTGCAAGTAACTGTGATCTGCACTCCCACCAGCCCAAGAGAAGTGCAGTCTCTGCCCCATGTAATGACACTTCTGTAAGTTATTTTCACTCTAATTTGCTCTGTTATGCTTTGCCTACCTCACTGCCTGATGAGGCTCCAAGGCACATATTTTGGACAAGACAGGAACATTTTTCACATGGTTGTGGGTTTAATGAATCCATAGCGGTACATTCTGAAAGCCTCCCAAGCCTTACACTAACAACTGCAGCATCTGCACCAAATTCCAGCTCAGTTTCCACTGTACCATCACACCAGAGGCACAAACTGTGGCCTCAGCACATTGTGGCTGCAGTTACTGGCTCAACCAAGGGTTAAATAATTCACAATATCACTCTCCACCGACCTGAAGCTAAAGAAAACCTTTGTGTAATCTCTTATATATAGTAAAACACATGCTACAGTTGCAGTAAAAAAATAACAAGATAGCACTCAGGCTCTTTGGTTGCTGCACACAGCACCCTGCACTTTCTCAGTGTGCTTTTCAAAAAGAAATTTTGCCTTTACAATAAATCCCCTTGTAACTAAGAAAAACATTTTGTCCTGCCATTTTTGCTGTCCACATCCTCCTTTAATAAATCAAATGTCCTGCTTTTATCCTTCTGACACCTTCTCTCACTCGTACATATTGCCTTTTGAAAACATTCGGCTCCCTCCAATTTTGTTTCCAGTGATGCACTAAGCATGTTTGACATGGCTTTCATCTACAGGTGATGGGCAAAGCACAGCCCCAGCAAGCCTCCAGAGCTGACCCTGCATGACCTTCACCACAGACAAGGGTGAAATGTCCTCAGGTGTTCAAGCCAGGACAACTTTAGGGCCTGATTACACCAATCTAACTGCATGTTAACTCCACTGTAATTTTAGAAGAATCCTACCTGTGCTTTGGTTGAAGTCCCAAGCAAGTGCAGTGTGTCCACTCATCAGACAGATAAGATGAGGAACACATTCTCTTGAAGAGGCTCTAAGTTTTTGATAATGAATCAGGATCAGCTGCACTCACAGCATTTGGACAGAATACATAGTTTTGCTTAACAAAAATTCCAGAGAACAATACAGTAACCAGTTATGCCAGGAAAATCTCCCTCCTTTTGCACACCCGCTGGTCTTGGGCCACAGCCTTTGCTGTAAGATGTGCTGATTTTGGCTGGGCTAGAGTAAATTTTCTTCACAGTAGCTGGTATCAGGCTGTGTTTGGGGTTGGTGCTGAACACAGTGTTGATAATTCAGGGATGTTGTATAGCTGTTGCTGTGCAGGGCTTGCACAGAGCCAAGGACATTTCTGTTCCCCATCTGACCAGCAGGGAGGCTGAGGGTGCTCAAGGAGATGGGAGTGGACACAGCAGGGACAGCTGACCCAACTGACCACAGAGATATTCCAGACCATATGGCATTTAAAAAGCTGGAGAGAAAGGAGGGGAAATTCAAAATGATGGTGCTTGTTTTCCCAAGTCACCATTACACACAATGGAGCCCTGCTTTTGTGGAGCTAGCTGCCCATGGGAAGTGGGGAATGAATACCTTGTTTTGCTTTACTTTTGTGGCTTCTGCTTTCCCTATTAAACTGTCTTGATCTCAACTCTCAAGTTTTCTAGCTTTCACCCTTTCAATTCTCTCCCCCATCCCACAGGACTGTGTGGGGCTTAGTTGCCAGCTGATATTAAACCAGAACAGAAGCATATACTATCTCCATGCTATTTTGGGTAGGACCTCTTTAAAGAAAGTCTCCGTCCCAATCCCAGTGTCTTATTCTATTCCTCTTAAGATGAAGTCTTCTCTGGATATTATACTATAAATTTTACAGCAGAATCCAACTCCTGAACATTCCAATCATCATCAACCTCTTGCACAATGCTCCAACAATACAGAAATTTCAGTCCCATTTGTAAATATATTAATGTTTCTTCCTTTCACTTCAGTGACAGGGCCCCTTGGCCAGGCCTCAGCTTGCTCCTGTGGTTCAGGATGAAAGTCAGTTCAAAAATTACAGCTTGCCCTGTGAGCAGCAATGCTTCAGTACACCTGTGAGACAAGTGCCAAATGAAGTGCAGAAGTGATCACAACAGAAAGAACACTTCCTTCTGTCAGTGTCTGTCTTTAATTCCAAAGTAACAGTGCTGCAGCCAAGGTTTAACAAAATGGTTGAGCTAATCCCTGCTATTCACAGGTGACTGTTCCCCTGCTCCATCACAGACCCTTGTTTGACATCTTGCTGCGCTCTTTCAGCTGACCAAAGCTGCAGCAAAGATTCAGCTCTTTAGGAGAGTGTAACTGGCAAGCGGCAATTTGGGGCAGTGAACGCTGAGCAGTTCCCTCTCACTCCTATGCTACTGTTACAGCCAGCACCTACTGAAAAGAGCAGCCCCCACTTCACCTCCCTTCCTGTGGGTGGTGCCTTCCTGTCTCCTCCTCTGTACAGCATTCCTGCTTTCTGCAAGTTAGCTTTCTGAACTGGACCACACAAGAGCCACTGCTGGCATCGGGAAGGGAAGAGGAAGTCCCAGCCTGGAAGAAGAAGGAGGATAAGATCAGGATAGCTCCCCTTTTGCCTAGACTGCCATTAGCTCAGCCTTAGCTGCAAAGTGAAGCCACACACTGACTCCAGCAGCACGCAGAAACAGGTACATTAGCCCATTTCCTTCAAGGGAAATATTGAAGTCCATGGGGTAAACTCCAGGCCTATGAGCAGGGTTTGGTCTGTGCTAGTTAATTCTTGCTTTGGACAAGAGTTAAGAACAATCACAACAATGCTTTTTGTGCTACTTCAAGCTACAGTGCAAGCTCTGTTAATATCACAATTGCCTGTGGTACTGGTAGTAGAAATGCTTCTTTCTGTGACTTTGCAGTCATGTCACTCTATAAACAGTAGTGCTGTCAAGTAAAGAAAATGGAAAATCTGAGCCTAAGAAGGTCTTCCACCTGACCTCAGCCCTTCTACTTGGCTTGAATACTTGCACTATAAATTATTGCTCCCTGTACTACTGAACATACATGTTTTGCAAGCTAGCCCCTGCTGGAGGGCACAAAAATCACCCACTAGACTTTTAAAGAAACACCTTTACTCTGAAGGAAGAAAGATCAGACTGTGATGCATGACAAGAGGGAAAAAAAAAAAAAAACAAAAGCTAGCAAACCTGCTCCCCAGGGCTCAAAAAGGTGCAAAGTTCTTTATGTGCCCAAAACAAACCACTTACGCCAATAAAATTTACAAAACCCAAAATAGTTTTATTTACTTTTCAGATTTCTGCCTCAATGAGACATTTTGCAAACATGCTAAGGCTACAAAATGTCCAAGTTGACAAAGACATGCAACGCTGACCATTCAATAAGTCACGGCTATCACAGGAACGACTGTGTCCCCCGGGCCACAGGTCCCAAAAAACAGGGATGGTGTACAGTGATCATGGCAACGCACTACGCAGGACCCAGTAACCTGAGGTAGGTCATTTACAGTAAGAAAACCATGTCCTACACCAGTGTTACATCCTGATCAACAGGAACCCCTTTAAGGTTCCAGAAGATGTGGGGTCGAGGACTGCTTCCTTAACAAGTGTGCAAGAAAGAAACAGGAAATATCAATGTTGATTAATCTTAGTTTAAGTGAGCAAAACAAAGACTTAGTGTTACCCATGCCAGTGAAAGCCAACCTAAACCTCTGAGGAGTGTTAGCAGCTTCAAGATAAAGAGTCAGTCAGCTGAAGCAACTCTGAAAAGGCTTTCCTGCCAGCATACAGGGTACAATTTGAACCTTATGATTAATTTGTTACAGATCATTCCACAAACAGTAAGATTTTGGTTGTGTTAGATCAGCGAAGCAGGAAGAGCTTGGGCTTGCTTGCATTAAAATAAATTCTGCTGATACAGTAAGAAATACTGTGTCAGGACACTGAGAAAATACAAGGCCTTAATGTGACCCAGGAGTGGTTCTCCATTCAGATCACTAAAAACCCTGCTTTGGAAAAGCATCATGAGAAGCAGCAGCCGCTGCCGTGGTGAACATTAGCAATGCCCCAAACAGCTTTGATAAATTACAATCCAATAGTTACACCACAGAGCTCTTCTCTGCTGCGCTAGACAAAGATGTGACAATAAAGGACACTATTGCAAAGCTTCACTTCCACTCAGACACACAGAAAATCCGGCACTAGGAAAAGACGAACTGTAAAAGACAAAACATTGTCTGATACAGTCCGATAACAAAGCCAGATCTCTGGTACCATAAACTGTACAAAAATGATAGAAAAGAATATGCACTGTTATTAATACAGTGCTTATTTTAATATAAAATAAACAGCTTACATTTCCACTGTAAATATAGGCTATATACAGAATTATGTATAGATATAGCTACATGTATAAAGCTTCATTATAGGCCTCTGATACATTTATAACTATGGCTCCCTGAGCCATTTGTAGAGTGCATTTAATAACAAAAAATTATTAGTATGGAATAAATACAATAATAAAAACATGAGTTCTTCTGACATGGTTTTAAAAACTCTGTGGCTTGACACATTGTGCTAAAAATTAAAAGATGAAAAGACAATAATCTGCGAGGAGGAGGAAGAGCTGGCCTGCCACAGGCAGGGAGCATAGCTCTCCAAAATTAAAGTGACTTTGCCCTGAATTTCAGCCCTTGACAGCAACCTTGTTCTCCGCAGCAGCAAACATAGCATAGAAGCGCGAGTTCTCGTTGGCCAGAAGGGCAGTCGGGGTGTCAAATTCCACTACCTGAAACCAAACAAGGCAGGTAAAGTATGTCAGTAAAATTCAGCAGAAAATTGACTTCCACTCCTTGGACTTGTGATGTGACAGTAAAGAATAGAAAACACAGCATTCATCTTTAGGTGAGACACCAGGTGGTGAAAGTACCTGCATTTAAGGATACTGTAACCTGGAATGCTTCAAACTGGCTCAAAAACTGGAACTAGCCCGACAGGAAGCAACCTCTGGTGGTTCTGGCAGAGGCAGATGCTATGGGCTTTTGCCTTCTCTACCTTTAAAAAAGGGCCTTGCCCCATGTTCTTGCATTTGACTGTTTATGGCTCCCAAATGGAAACCTGAAAAATAGGTACGGTATCTGCCATAGGTGTGTTTGATGGCACAGGGCTTTATGAAAGTAATGGGAAACTGCCACTGAGCCCCAGCAAAGATGTTTATGTTATTATCCATCTCAGAATTAACCTACAAAGGAAGCCTCAAAGACATTTTTAAAGACAGACTGTTATTCTCTGGTACTTTCTTGGTGTGAAAAAAATTTTTGCCATCTTTGATCTTGTCACAGGCAGCAACTGATTCTACTGGACTATTATTACCAAGGATATGAATGAACAGAGGATTTTCTACCCTGCAGTGCAGCTGTTTCCTCAGTTCAGTCTGCACACATGGCACCACCAGACCAGAGGCAGAGACACCTCCCTGCTCACCTGTCCCTGTGTTAGCACCATGATCCGATCACAGCCCAGGACCGTGTGCAGGCGATGAGCAATTGTTAACATAGTGCAGTCTGCAAACGCCTCTCTGATGGTCTCCTGGATCAGTAAGTCTGTCTCTGTGTCCATAGCAGCTGTTGCTTCATCCAGGATCAGTATCTGAAAGCAGCACAGAATCCTGGCTGTTACCCATGGTCACACCTTCCCTCCCGGAATATAAAAATACACAGGTGGGCAGAGAATGGCCACAGCCAAGTGTTGTCACAACTGGCAGTCCTTACAAAGTTGTGGGCACAAACGCTGATTTTACAACTACCCTTTCAGTTTCCTCTATGTAATTGCCTTCAACAAAGCCTGTGGATAACACTTATTTTATGGTCACATCCTAGAGCTACATGTGGGTTATGACCTGGGCTTCAAGTTTCCACTACTTTCAATTTTATATTCCATAGATGAATCTCAAACAAAATTTTTACCAGTAAATTGATTTGACACATCCCTGGTGGTGACATTTATCTTGGAATGAGTCAATACTGACTAGGCTTAATAGCTTTCTTACACTGGGTAAAGAGTCTCTTCCCTCAGACAAACTGATTTGGACTGATTTCTTGTCAAAGCCGAACTGGACGTGCTTTGTGCAGGTACTGCAGAGACAGCAGTAACTTCTGCTGAGTAGTCTGACTTTAAAATATTATGACATGTCACATTTCAGAAAAAAAGGTTGTTAAAAACAGAATCCTGATCAATCTCAATCCAAAAGTCCTTTCTCACTGTAATTATTGTTCATTTTCCATTCCTGCAAAATCTTTCAACTTGGCTGGCATAGCCTGGTCCCAAGTTCCACTTGGAGATCACATTTTAGTGGAGCACCATGTAGAAGAAAAACACTTGGCTCATATTCACAAGAAGGGAAGAATCTGATGCTCCCCAGTAACAGGACACTGAAGAAATGATTGTCTGACACACTATTGTTATCACTTACAAGCAGTGCCTTTCCAATAGCAGGACATTACAGGAGCTGGCTACAGATACCTTCCTGCTTGTCTTAACCTTACACCTCTCTGGGTTGCAATAATCATTAGTGTGATTCCTCTGACAGACAGAAAGAATCCAGCATAAAAAAAAAGCTTGTTCAATCCTGTAATTCTGGTATCTCTAGCTATTTCTCTCCTTGCTGTGCTCACCTTGCAACGACGCAGCAGAGCTCTAGCTATGCACAGTAACTGTCTCTCTCCAACAGAAAAGTTCTCCCCATTTTCCATCACTTCTGAATCAAGTTTCATAGGCAGCTGTGCAACCTGTGTGGGAAAGAGAAGGCAAAAATCTTAAGAGCACTGCACAAAATCATATAAACGCAAACAGATCTCCTGACAATCTCTGTCACCAGGAGAAGAGAGTGAACCTAGTCCCCGAAGGAATTCCTGCAGCCATACCTGCCACCTGACTTACATGAAAAAGAACTGGAAATGTCATGGCAGCAAGACTTACTGCAGAGGGCCTTGCAAAGGGCAGGTTTTAAGTTCAGTATAAATTTGCACATGTGACATGTACAGTCACAAATGGAAATGTAGAATGCACACCTCAGACACACACAGAAAAATATCACTTGAAATGTTTTAACACCCTAAGAATCCCTGTGATGAAGCAGCACTCTGCTATTCTATATACTAAAAAAAACCACTGAATATGGCATGTCCCTAAAAAACAAAAAATAGCATTCTTATAAAATCAGGGGGAAAATGAAAAAAAAATTGGTCAAATAAAGCATAGAGAACAAGGGGGAAAATGTAGAGAGAAAGCTTAGATAAAGACCTCTAAAGTAGCTACTAAGAGATTATGTTGCTTTGGAAGTCAAGTGCAAACATCCATCTCCCAGGGCACATAATACTTACACACTCCTTCATGTGAGTCCTTTCCAAAGCAGCCCAGATTTGTTCCTCACTGTACTGATTGAAAGGATCCAAGTTTGATCTGGAAGGGGAAGCAGAAAACAAGCAGAATTTTAACTCAGCAATGAATGGCAAACCAGTAGTGTGCTAATTCAACCAGACAGGTGATTCCCATCCGGCCTTCCGCTAACAGTTTCCTTGCCAGGGAAATCAGATGTTCCCAGCACACTGAGGTTAGAAGAGCCAAAAAACAAGAGTAGAGATGGAAGACAAAGATACTAAAACTTCAACCACATCTAAAGGGAAGCAAGACTTCCATACAGGATGATCACACCCAGTGCTGCACTGGGCCAGCTAAAATCATTCATCTGTAGCTTTTTTGTTTCAAAACCAGAACAGAAGCTAGGATGCCTGAGAGCTACCACCTCACCATGCACCTTTTGCATTTCAGCTATAAGCAGGAAGACTGCTCAGTCCCTTCTTGCCTTCTTATGGCTTCACTAACCTCACAGTGCCACTGAACAGCACAGGTTCCTGAGGGATTATGGAGAGTTTGCTCCGAAGATCCGCCAAGCCAATGTCATTTATTTTCACTCCATCAATTTTAATGCAGCCTCCAGACAGTTCAACGAGACGAAAGAGTGCCATTCCAAGGGAAGACTTCCCTAGAAATGAGACAGGAAAAACATGACTGGTGTTTCTACAGAATCATAATGGTTTTCAGATGAGAAAGCATTTTAAAAGCTGTCCACATCTACGAAAAGTTTTAAAATACCAAAAAGTTCTGGCAAGCAATGCTCTGGTAAGTTCTGAGGTTCATCATTTAAACTTCTGAGCAATTGTGGGGGCAGCTCCTAATCTCTCCTCAAAGAAGCCGTGCCTGGAGTGCTGCTCCAACCCCACTGCCAAAACCCTGCCATGAAAACCCAATATAGAAATATAAATTGCTTATTTAGAAACTCATTTTGAGATTGATTTAAGTCATCTCACAAACAGGGGTTTGGATTCTTCACATTACAGAGTTCTGAGATGGCTCAGAGCCAAACCTGCCTGCAGCATCAGTACAGAATCTTTCAAGAGCGTCAGACAAGCTGCAACGAGCACATTGTAGGCACCAATCTGTGCTGGTCAGTGGTTTGGGGAATTAAATATGATCAACATACTGGCTCAAACACAGTAGGATATTCCTCTGCTTTAAATGGAAACTTGTTTTCACTATTGTTTACAGGCACCTTGTTTATGTACAAGACATGAATGAAAACCTCCACTGGCAGACTGCTCAACCCCTCCTGTGCAACCAACTTAACTCAAACACAGGAGAACCAATATGACTACCCCAATCCATTCTGTAAAAGTAATAATTTAACTCTTTGTGTTTTTCCTTACCTGAGCCTGTCCTCCCCACAATGCCAATCTTTTCCTTCGGTTTGATGGTAAAGGACACTTTTTTAAGTACTAGAGGGAGGTTCTCTCGGTACCGCATCTCTGCATTTTCAAAAACAACTTCACCTTCCTGTGGCCAGTCCAGAGGAGGAGTTTTGTTCTTAATTCGAGCAGGAGCTTCCAGGGAAAGTGTCTTTTAACAAAAATACAGAAGTTCAGTTTCCAGTAAACAAAGCACAAAAGGAAAATTATCAGCTGCAGCTTTCAGCAGTTCTTCCCTGCAGACTCAGCCCAGATCATTTATAGCAGTTCCATGATGAGCTGTTTGGCTGGATGTGGGCCCAGTGGTCCAGAGGTTTGCTGTATTACACTGACCACACTTATTTCTCCTCCTGTTGCCTCAGTAATGACATCAGTCCTTCTATACAACAGTGGTTTTCATCAATGGAATTCAAAATGTATTTTAGGCCTATTATTTATCAGCACAATCCTATTGAGTTTCATGGCACTCCAAAGACTGGATGCAAAATCTGATGCATTTCTATGCCATAGCAGGGTCACCGCTGTTGATTTTGACACAGAAGAGAATGTCCAAGTAACACACTAAATGCCACCCTCTTCCTTCTCCTCCTCATGTTCCCCTGTCCTACTGAATCACTGAATCAGTCCCTTCCAGCCTGCTCACTTTTGCTATTTCACTCTGCCCCTTATTGAGCAGTTCACAGATTAAACAGAAAAGAAGAACCTCTGAAAGCCAAACACAAGGCTTTATAGTATGTTTAGAGTCAAGTCAAGGTCAGTTTCCTATATTTGGCACAAGTACCCTCAAAGAATGGCAGCAATCCTGTCATGGGATTCACTTCATGTAACTGAACCAGGCCATGACAACTCCTTTATAGTTTCTACAAAGAGAGATCTTTACAAATGCTATAAAACAGCATTTCTGGTGTGTGAGATTTTTCTTATTTTAATATAAATTCTTTGAACTGGTAATAAATTGCCCTCTAGAGACACCCATTTCCTACACTGACCATTGAGAGATCCCACAGGGGTGTCAGTTGTGGACATCTGCAACATCTAGTTAGAGGCAGATTAATTGTACACCAGGGGTTTGAGAGAAAAACAGCCATCTGCTATGATAGTGCTCCCATTCTTTGAGGCTGGTGCTCAAAACAGCAACATTGAGCCCCCACTGAAAAAAGGCAAGCCTGGGCATTGGTAAGACCCAGGACCTGAATGGTGTTTCACTGGCCACTCACCCTTCACTTCAGTTTCAAACTAGTTTTACAGTTTCATAAATGGCTGTCTCAAGATCAAAATTTTTTAAGAATCAGATAGTGTTGCTTGATAGTGATATAGAATGAGAGACATAACTTTTAAAAAACTCCAAACAACAGCCTACAACTGTAGGTTTTGCCACCAAGGGCCTGACTGATAAACCCATCTGAGCCCAGTGAGAGATACAATATTTGGCACAGTTGTCAAGTAGTGTGGTCACCAAGTCTTCCATATGCAGAAGTTTTCTACTTAGATGCCTCCAGAGGATTTATTTAACAGGTTTGGGGCTTTTTTTCTTCTGTTTTTTAACCTGTGGATTAAATCCACACACTTTAAAAAAACTACAAATATCAACTACTAAATAGCCCTACTAAATGTGTTAAATAGATTTACCAAATAAATAAATGTATCTCCCTCTGAGGTTCACAGGAAACATTAAATGGAAAAGTCTTTCACCTCACACACCAGACCCAGTAGGAGGCTTTCTCCTGGCTACTCTTTCTCCACTGACCTATGCCCAGTTCTGCACACACAAATCCCAGTTACAAAGAAAGGGTTACAGATAATCAGAGCAGCTTGCTAAGCATTTAGCCTGGCACATTTATCATGTTCAGCTGAGCACATTTCTCATGTTTGCAGTAAGAGCATTCCCTTGACTTTTCAAGCATACAGAAATATGTTACATAAGACAGCTGTGGAAAAGTAGGCTTATTAGGCTGAAGTGGAATTACTTGTAGATAAAGTAAAACACTTATCTGTGTTTAAATGAAGGAATTCCATTAGGTTTAGAATGAAGGATGACAGAACACCATCCTTTTGCTGTAAAATAATATTTTGAATCCCCAAGTTACCCCTTTCACACACTCGACTCTTTACTGTAAGTGTTAGCAAACTTCCAATAGCTTAGGTAAACCCAGCAATGCCTCTAAGTTTAGTTACCTATCAGCTCTGGGGCCATTCAGCCCCCCAGTGCTGATACATGTGCTTCACAAAACAAACTCACCCTGCAGTGTTACAGCACAGGCTTTAGTGCCTTTCCAAGATCAGGAACGTACATTCTGCACTAGGGCAGACTATGGCTGAGGCCAGCAACGTAACAAACAACACAAAACTTCACAACAGGCAGTTGAATGCAGTCCTACCTTGATATAGTGGTCAATCCTCTCCACTGAGGTGAAACGAGCTTCTGTCTCTGAAGCCAGTCTGACTGTAAACTGGAATAACCCTGTTAACTGAAGAGGTGAAAGAAAACAAGTTTTTAGAGCTGTGACTTGCTATTGAATTAAGAGATTAATGTGGCCAGCAGGATCAGGGCAGTGACTGTACTTTGGGACTGGTGAGGTCACACCTTGAACCCTGTGTTCAGTTTTGGGCCCTTCACTACAACACAGATATTGAGGTGCTGGAGCATGTCCAGAGAAGGGCAACAGAGCTGGGGAAGGGTTTGGAGTCCTGTGAGGAGCAGCTGAGGGAGATAGAGGGGTTCAGCCTGGAGAAGAGGAGGCTCAGGGGGATCTTATCATTCTACAGCTCCCTGAAAGGGTGCAGCCAGGCGGGGTTTGCTCTCTTCTCCCACTTAACAAGCAATAGGACAAGAGGAAACAACTTCAATTTGTGTCAGAGGAGGTTTAGATTGGATGTTAGGAACATTCTTCACTAAAAGAGTTGCCAAGCACTGGGACTACCCAGGGGAGTAGTGGAGTCACCATTCCTGGAGGTATTTAAAAGTTGTGTAGATGTGGCACATGAGGACATGGTTTAGTGGTGGATTTGGCATTGCTGAGGTAATAGTTGGACTCAATGACCTTATTGCTGTTTTCCAACCTAAAGAATGCTATGATATTTTATATTCTTGACATCAGGCACCATATAGCTAAAGTGTTCAAGGCAAGTTAATTAAATAGTTTATTTTAAAATCACCATAATTTATGAATCCCTTGAGAAACCAGCAGCTTAGAAACTTTTCCCAAGAGCAACAGCTTGAAGTATGAGGTGTCTAAGCTCTTTAATTTCCCCTCGACGCCACAAGGAGGCAGAAGAGGCCAAACAGCAGCTCCAACAGGAGTGCTCAGAGCCTTGCAGCGCCTCTGAGCCAGCGCTGGGCGCTGTTTGCTCATTAGCAATATCTACATTAAAAGCAAAATTAAGTATTACAGAATGTGGTCACACTCACCTGCACAGCATAGGAGATGGCCAGCCCAGCATAGGCAGGGGGGATCTGGCCATGCATCAGGACAATCATAAGGCCAGTGGTTGTGATCAGAGCAATGCTGATGATGTCCAGGCGCACAGCCAGCCAGCGCATCGCGCAGCTGAACAGGTAAAATGGGGCCTGGTTGTCATCCAGCAGCTCCTGGTACCTGAAACAAACACAGCAAAGGTTAGTAGACTAACCTTTAGTAGACAAAGATTAGTAGCCTGATGTTCTACAAATATCAGACCTACTTAAACTCCTGTTCCAGTATCAGGATTCAGGGTGGGACTACTCGTCACTGATCAAGTTTCAAACCAAAACATGATGGCAGGGTTTGCAAACTTCCCCCACCACTGCTCTTCCCAGTTTTCCCTTAGCCTTCCTTCTGTTCTCCCAATTTTTTTCCCCAGAAAAGTAATTTTCAGTCATAGAACCAATGATCCATCAGACCCCAGTGATAAATCCTTCTGAATGCCAGAAGCTGTTGCGTTCAGCTTTGTGCTCCACCATTCCTAGACGGATATCTAGACTGACCTGTGTAGAAATTCCTGTCCTTTGTGGTAGGCGTGGATTGTGGAGAGACCCTGGATGCTAGATGTAATGTGAGACAAGAATGGAGACTGTGTGATGTTGTCCAGACGCTTGAGCTCTCGAATAAAGACTCTGGAAGGAAAGAAGCACTTTGAGTTTCATGCAGAACCACCATATGCCAATCACTATGTTGTACTTGAAGGTGAAAGTACCTTTTCAGCCACAGCAGCTGATGCACTTACCTAGACACAACATGCAGAACTGTGAACAGGACAATGAGGGGCCCCACTGCCACCAGGAACCAGGGGAAAACCCCAGAAATCACCCCCACACAGAAGAACACAAGGATGACATTCTGGATGAACATTTCCGCTTGAAATGGCAAGCGAACGTCAACTGGAGAAATGGAGGAAAAGAGGAAGATCTTGAGCACAGAAAACTAAAACAACCCATAGAAATCAACTATCAGAAATCAGCTGTACCTCAGTAACAAATACAGGGACTTCTCTTAGTGTATTCAAATTATTTCATTGGGATGTTTTTACCTTCTGAGTTACTGGCAGTCTAATTATTTCCATTTGCAGAAATATCACTGATGTAACTCTGACCTAATTACCACCTCTGCTGCACATCAGCTTCACTCTGTTTTAAGTTGCTCCTGCATTAACTGCTGAGAGCCCATGTGCAGCCTGGAGGTACAACAGCAGCAGCAGCACATTTCCTTCTTCATAACTGGATGCTCAGACCTGAGCTATCAGCTGCCTTCTAGAATCATAACCCAGGTATATCCCAATTCCTGCTTTGTTTATTGCAAGTGCACATTTGGCAACAGACATAGGGTACAATCACCCCAACAGCAACAGACTGGAGAGTATTCAGGACTTAACTAGGAGGTCTGAATGTGGGGTTTACAGGGCACACAGTGAGAGATACCTTCATCCATGTCTTTGGAAAACCTGTTGAGGATCCTCCCAGTGGGTGTAGTGTCAAAGAACTTCATGGGACTACGCAGAATCCGTCGGAAGAGCTCATCATGGAGCCTTGAGGATGCTCTGAGAGTTCCCTGACAATGCAGAAAACATTGCAGGGTTAGAAAGCAGTGTTTGCCTTCCTGCCACCCAAATATTCTACTCTCTTTCTCTCTCCATCCGTAAGAGGTTTTTTACTGCATTCTGTGCTTCCAACCAATGAAGGAAGCTATTAATTTGACCAGAAGTTCAGCAGAAACATGCTGCAGCCTCAAGAGCTGGCTATGGAAACATTACAATCCATGATTGACTCTGGTTCAAAAGTCTCTCGGGAGATGACCAAAAGAACCAGTGACAGCAACTTGCAGAAGCAGGAGGAGGGGGAAACAAACACCAGCACTGGCACATACCTTTACAAAGACCACACCACGAACAGCTTTCAGGATCAACATAACTGCCATAGACAGTGCATAGATGCCAGCATAGTAATGCATGTGAGGGTTATCTTTCATACTGTTGCTTATGACAGTTTCATTTCCCAAAGTCACAGTGGTGTTCTGCAGAAAATTCAAGGTTTCAGAGGTTGGTTAAGACAAGGATGAAGCATGTATACACTACATCTGGTAGAATTTAACGGCCTTGGGTCTCCTCCCACTATATCTGATATTTCTTCTTTCAAGTACTCCAGTGACCATTGAATACTTCAGAAACTTTTCCCTGGCAGAGATGTTTGACTTGTAGATTTGTAGCTCTTGATCTTTTTCCTAAAATATCTTTCAAAATACTACCACCACAGTGCCTATTTCATTTGATTCCTAATCTCTCATTTCATGCTTATTTCTTGTGTTTTTCTGAACAATGTCAGATACTTGGATACCACCATACAGCCATATTTACCTTGGATAGATCTTTATCAAACACTTATTTCTGCCACTATGCAATAAATTCTTTATGGTCACACTGTTATACATTCTCATTCTCTCTATTTTTGATCTTTAAGTATGTTTAAGGACCTCATTGCTGATTCTAATATTGTTGGCCATCTGCACTTCATTATTTAATCTCTGAGATTAGTACCTTGCTCTCTGTACCCCCACATAAAACTCTTGCACTTATATTTGGATTTTTAAATGCAACAAGACTTGCAATCAAAGCCCTGAGAGTGGGAAAAGCCCAAACCATCCCATGTTATCAGAATCTTCAAAGCAATTTCCAAGTCATTTGACTCAAAGCCATATTTCAACAAAAATTTTCCTGTTAGATATAACATGACATTTCAGCAAAACACAACACTAAAATTAGCTTGTTGTCTCCTTTCATATTTTCACTTCCGTTTCTTAGACTAACCAAGAAAAGGAACAAGAGGGCAGCATTAAACCACGTAAGTTATTATATCTCTTATTACTGGAGCTCTCTTATTCTTGGAGATGAACTCCCTAGTGAGACCACCTCCTGGGGAGCCTTACAACTTATTTAAATTAGGAAGCACCATTTGGTCTCACAGGACTGCTTGGGATTAGTCTAGCAGAACACCCCCAGCCCATCAAACACAAGAGTAGAAAAGCTGTTGAACTTACTCCACTGCCTTGCTTGATCCAGAAACTCAGCCACCAGTTGCTAAAAGCTGTGCTGCCCACATTTAGCACAAACAGTGCCATGATGATGAGGAATGCAAAGGGGCCTCCAGCTGCCTGAATGTAGACACCATAAACAGACCAGGGGACAGAGCCTTTGCCTTTCTCTTCCAACTGGACCAACTGGCCTGTGAAATAGAGAATGAAGAGGGAATGAGGAATGCTCTTCCATGAAACTCCTATAAATTTGTGAACACTCACAAAATTAGTCTTTCAAACTGTGCAGAGTACTTTCAGAAACACACACTTTACTTCACACTTAGAACTCAGTGGTTCAAACAGTTTTTCAAGAAGTCACATTTCTTCTGCAGAATCATTTAAGTCATGGTACAGCTGAAAAAGCCTCATCAGCACAGACTTAAATGTTAGGCTGGGATCAGCCTCACTATTGCTTTTTAAACCCTGAAGTTCAAAGCTAACATTAAACAGAGAACTACAGAGATCAGACCTTCCCTTCATCCATAAATGCCATGTCCTGCCCAGGACTGAGTGCCAAGCTGTACACATGGCCCTCTTAGGACAGGAGGGAGACGTGGTGTGGGAGACAAGGCAGTACCAGCTCCTTTGTGCTAATGGCATCTGATCAACAGGAGCCTGACTGAACTTAAACATTGTACAGGCACCATGTTTAATGAATTAATCCATGTTCTTTGCCCACTGCCTGTCTCCTATCAACCACACTTAGTGATTAGGATTGAGACAGCTTCCAAAACCTGAGAGGTACATTAACAATATACTTTGAAGCACATGTTTTGAGCTTATTGGAGTACAAAATAATTACAGCCAGAAATTTGATTACATAGTTACCCTCTTCTTCCTTCTTTACAACTTTCTCCTTCTTCACAGACCCTGTTTTGGTACCTTTATCCTGGGGCCTTTTTAATGAATTGTTTGTGTTCTTCTTTATATTAACCTGCAGGAAAACAGTGACACTAAACAGAGTAGTTGGCTTTGACATTTTCATATCTAAACACAAACTTTTATTTATCTGCCACCTAAGGACAAAGACTTTCAATAGCTCAGCATTCACATCAAGGAGGATATTAACTTCACAGTTATTACAGATGATTGCCAACTCTGGTGGATTAAATTCTCCTCCTCTATTAATCTGAACTACTACAAACCTGTACGGGTAGAGTGCAAGGGTAATTTCCAGGATCAGTGAAATTATGAGTGTACATGGTAGAGGAATGATATCCCTACTACTGCAAGAAAGATATAATCTCCCTATCCCTTGTAAAAATAACTCACTTTTTAAAGAGGCTTTTTTCCCCAAGCACCCTAGCACTTAGAGACATTTCATAAGAGCTTTCTTAAGAGAAGTCAGGTTAACTTGATCTTCCAGAAATCCAATATCCAAACACTAAAGTGACACACAAGCACTGCTCTAAACCCAGCCATCTTTCCGTAACTGGCAGTTACTGCCTGTTCAGAGTCAGCCTACATGGACTGAAACCCCTTACACACCATGTTCAGGGTTGCCTTCCCACACTTAATGCGAGATGAAACCACAGATGATCCAACTGATCATCCATTTATTCTTATCCCATAGGGAATGCAATTTAATGGTCTTTCCATGAGCTAATGTTTACAGCAACATTGAAGGTCAGCCAAGCATGAAGACTGGAGAATCTCTTGTTCACTATCATTATATTAGTCTTAAAATGGCAGAACTATCATCTTCATGCCTCAAAGGATATGCAGAGCAATGCATTATATCCTTTTGCTTCTTTCACAAATATCTCCCAGAAGAATGTGTCACCAAGCTCCTTCTATATCTGTAATTCTTATAATGCTTCCTTCTCAGAAATGTTTTGTTTTAAATGTCTCATGAGTAAGGAGCCTCTCATCTCTTAAAAAATAAACTGTTGATGTACTTTTAATCCTTTCTAAGAGAAAATGCACACAAAATTTAGACAAGTTATTATAAGACAAAATGGAAAGATCCTTACTCCAGAGATTAACTTCAGGAAACAAAGAGCAGAAGGGTGGGAAAAATTAAATTGCTGAAAATGTAGATGTTGTTGTACTGAATGGTTCTTGTTATTTTCTAGATTTACATTTTTTGCACCAACTGAAATACTAGAGCACATATTCAAGTTTGCATTTACAGACTTTTTTCATAACAGAATTAGTGTCAAGGCAAAACATTTTTCCCTCAAACTCCCTCAAAACACAGCATTTTCAGTTATGCCTCCAAACTACTGTCACATCTAACTTTTGACAAGTTGTGTCACACCTGCTGTGCCTCAGTCACACTCCATTGAAAACATAGCAACAAGCCAGTAAGAATTTTTTCAGATAAAGGTTGTTGATGATCTGAGCTAATTCAGAGGTAAATTAAGGAGTGGAGTGTAGAATAAGAGAAGAACTTCCTGCTCTGAGCATCAGCAGGGGAGACACTACAGTATTTTCATGATTAAGTCGTGAGCTCATTGGCAGAGTCCTCTCTAGCACACATTCCCTAAAAACAAACTGTGACAAGGTGCTAATGAAGCAGAGATTATTCTATAGGAAATCTATTGCTCAGATCAACACAGGAAAATGTGTAAAGCCATTTTCCAGGTTTTCAACAACATCATTTGGTTCACCTCAGAATAGTCAAGATTCAGAGCACTTTAAAATAAACAAGTACCTCAATATGTGGTGTTTCTCCCAGCTGTAGGCTATTAAAAATAGTTGCATAATCCCCATTTAAATTCATCAGCTCCTCATGACTGCCTCGCTCGGTAATGCAGCCTTCTTTCATGAAGATCACTTCATCACAGTCAACAAGATACTGGAGAAAGTGGCAGCAAGAACAAGTCTCTATCACGATGTTCAATAATCAAACACTCCCACACAACCCTTCTCAGTAGCTTGTAGACACTGGCACACAGCACACCTATTCCCACACAACAGACAGCTGATTTTCAGAGGTCCTCCTCTGACTAGGCACCATGATTACTCATATTACACAAATAAAAAGTTTTTGTGTCCTATCAAAATCAATCTCTTCTGGAAGACATGACTCAGGATACTTAAACGCTGCAAATACTGATAGACTAAGCACTAATATTTCTATGTGCAGAAGACAGCAAAAAAATCTCAGGTACATAATTCTGATTTACTGACACCAAATGTAACTGTTTCTGCTGTGATTAAATAGCTTTATAGCAAGTTAGCAAAAATATTTTTGAACAGGTATTTATTTCTCTGGTAAGTTTTCTTTAGCCAAGGGTTACCAGTCCCAATCAGACACCAAGCAGCACTGGTAGCAAATAATAAAATTGTGCTCAGTGTACATCTGCAAACCTAGTTTATAAATGTAAACCACACACTCTACAGACAGACAGGGTTGTCCTGTCACAGGTCATCAGGGCACAGAAATTTCCAGTATGAAGGCAACTGATTAACAAACCATTTCAAGAAAGTCCAAGAAGGAAAGTATGGGAGATTCAGTACCTGAAGCTGATGTGTGATGAAAAGGACAGTCTTTGACTTTAGGTGCTTCCTGATTGCACTGTTAAAAATGTGATTTCCAACGTGAGCATCTAAGGCACTAAGGGGGTCATCGAGGATGTAAATGTCCCTGTCACTGTACAGGGCTCGAGCCAGGCTGATTCTCTGACGCTGTCCCCCACTCAGGTTAGCCCCTCGTTCACCAATCTGCACAGAGACACACACCCATCATTTCGTTTCTTCAGCACCATGCAACATAGATGACCAGAATAAAGCAGACCATAATATTCATTTTTATATATTTTTATATATACTCCCCCATAACATTTTATATTAATACATATAGGTATTCAAGTTTAAGTGTCCACTTGGTGACATGTGTTATACATTCAAACTCAAGGTTAATATGCTTGAAATGTGGCAGTACTTTGTTTGCTTATTTTACCTTTTATGAATTAACATAGCCTTTTTTTCTTAGCTATTTTAAATCAAGTTCAATTAGGTCCTGTTAAGGCAGCTAAATTTACAACACAATAAAAAAATTCCCAAACAGTCAACATCTGAGTGAAAAACAACTCTTAACAGTCCAGGGCCCACTAAGGTCAGCTCAAGAGAATGCACTCAACAGCTTGGCACACATGCACCCCAGACTGACGTACCCTCATTCCAGTTTACCCTGCCAAACCAAGACTCTTTTCTCCATCTATTAATTAGTTTAGTATAAGCAAAACATACCTCTGTCAGGTCCCCACTTGGAAGGATGGCCAGGTCAGGCCTTAGACAGCAACCATTCAGCACAATATTGTATCTGAAGAACAAGTAGATAAATAGTTAAGAACACTGACCTTCCCCACAATTATTTAACTAGTACAGCATTATATCATTTTCTACGCTAATAGCAGATACTTCAGCAGCCTAAAATAAATCATTTGCCTTGGAGTCTCAGGAGAAAACTGAGGGTAATAATTAATCACCTACTTCAAAAGCATTGTGAGGATAGAGAAAATTTGTTTTCAGGGATAGCTGGCTAAGGGCCACAGGAAAGTCCCCCAGTGGAGGGGGGCCATGGAAGATGTCAGTACATTGCACACAGCAGTTGTTGTGTTTGAAGAGGGCAAGACCAGGACAGCAAGAGCAAATACCACTTTAGTGCTGCTCACTGCAGCTGCTGGTTTTAACCAGAGGTCCAGGATGAGGCCCAGCCTCACTGCAAGGAGCAGGGCCAGGCACTCTGAGAGCCACCAGCCACAGGACCACATGCAAGAGAGGCAAGATCCTAAATGGGACTCAGGAGACTTAGAGACAAGACTCCAGAAGGGCACAGAGGCTTTATCTGCAGTGTACACTGCATTAAATTCTTCCCACACTTGGGCCAAGAATTACTAAGCTTTCATGAAAATCAGCAAGCAGTCTGACACACCTTTCTTCATCATACTCCTTGCCAAACAGGATGTTGTCCCGGAGAGTGGCGTTGAGGATCCAGGCCTGCTGGGCCACGTACGCGAAGGTCCCGCTTACCGCGATGCTCCCCTCCAGCAGGGTCATCTGCAATCACACACCAGCTGTGAGATCATGCTACCCCACGTTTACAACAGACTGCATTCTACAGAGTACAAATAAGTGAAATAGGAGATGGGAAAGACCAGAAATACTCAAAACAGGATTTCTCACCTGTCCTAAAATTGCTGAGATAAGTGAAGTTTTTCCGCTCCCCACACTGCCACAAATTCCAACAAGTTTTCCCTACAAAGAAAGGAAAAAAATTATGGCACTCATTTCTTACATTCATCATCCCTTTCAGAATCCAGACTACCTTTAGTATCTCTGAGAGGACAGCTGGATATGAATGACAGCTCTAAAGTGATATAACAGACAAAAAAAAAAGCAAGAGTCAGCATTTTAACGCTCAAATTGTATAGAGTGAACACAACCCCACAGTGAAATAAAACTGAAATCAATTCTACACATAAAAATAAAGTTGTTTGAAGATCAGCTTCCTTCTTACTAGGGATACAGGCCCAGAGGATCAATAAACCAAAAGCACCAAGGCCTGCCTGAACAGAATGCACCAAGACGCTTTTGAGAGTGATAATGAAAGAGGAAAAGTCTGAAAGAAAAGAGAATTTAGCATATATGGGTCCAGTCAGACTCCTTGCTAATTAGATCCAATTTGCCAGAGAACATGTACCAAGAAAATACTGGAATTCAGTCACTTTAAAGAATTTCTCTGCAATAGAATGAGTGGGTTAATACCCACATTAAACAATTAATTTATCAATATTCCTTTTGTAAAAAATGTATAGTGAACAAGAAAGGTATATAGACACTTGTGGAACACATTGCTGGCCCTCTCTTGATAGAGAAAGACAAAACCAGCTCTTTTTTCTGACTTCTGAGACAAAACCAGCCTTTACATTTTCAAGTAACTGTAGTCCTATTTGAGGCAATTTTTTAAACTATATGCATTCTCCTCCAGAGCTTAAAATATAGGTATTTTTACTGTTTAAAATAGCTTAAACTATCCCTCTATTTGTATAACTACATAAGACAAGCTAACCATGAATATCTTCATAAATATATGGATCCCATTATTACAACATCCAACTGCCAGACTGCAAAGCTGTTGTATGTGTAGATAATATCATGTATTAAGTTCAATGCTTTTTCTTTGATGTCTTACATGCTTTTACCCACCTTGGAGCAATAGCTCCAAATGCTTCTACAATTCTTGAAAACCTGCATCCACCTGTACAAAAATTCTCAAGGAAGAAAATTGCACATTCTTCAGTGAAAAGCACTGTTATGCTCCATTGGAATCACCTAAAATGTTCACCCAGAATACAGATGAAACTGCAAAATTATCAAACCGCTGCAGGAACACACTGTTCACCAGCACCCTACTGGTACCTGGTGCCCTGCAGGTTCTCTGAGCTCAGTGGCTCACACACTGTCCTAGAAGCTGCAAACCCCTCAGCTGGATGTGGAAGCTATACAGCCTGCCCTTGTTTCACAGGCTGTTTGCAAAGATGTAGCTGCTAAAATGGCACAGCTGTTTACAGCAAGATCAGACACTGCATCCTGGATACTGCAGTTGCCATGGATATTACAGGAGTGCACAAAAGCAATATGCTCCATTTCATGCAAAATGAAACAGCACACAGCTCTCTGTTCCAGGGGACAGCTATAATAAGGCCTTTTAAAAGCTCGGAATTCCTCCTTTCATTTCTTCTTACCTTTTCTATCTCCAAGTCAATGTTGTACAGAGTCCTCTGAAGCCGAAGGTTAACCAGGTGGATGATTTTGTGCTCCTCTTCGGGGCTGTGATGGTCATCACTGTCCACTAGAAGATGGCCCTTCTGCTCTGCCAGCACAGCTTGCTGTCCCTCATTCTGTAGCTTCATTTTCTCTTTCTTGCTCTTGGTGACTTTCTTGTCTTTTTTCACTTTGAGGGTCAACTTTGGTGAGCTCTGGACGCTGGCATGGGAGAAGTCCCAAGCCAAGGTAGCATTTTTCACCTCTATCGCGGTGTGAGGATTGGCTGGTTTTTTCTTTATCATATGAACCTCTTCCATTAGAAATAAACTCTGATAGGAGTTGTGAGAGAGGTGTAAAGATGAGACACCTGATCAAGACTGGGAGACAAGCCTACGGCACACTCACGCAGCAAAACACATCAGGCTATATAGTAGGAGGAAGCTGAAGAGCAAAAGGTAGCTCATTAGTGTAAACTAACTCCAGGTCTGCTAAGTGGCTGGGGCATTCCTGGATGTGGTGGAAGCACTTGGATACATTTGACTTTCACAGAACTGCAATACTCTGGATGTGATATGACAGACACTTCTTCCTTTGACACTGTTTGCAACTGCAGCTCTGTATGTTCCAGATAAAAAACATGTGAGCAGAACACACAGGTTGCAGAGGAGAGGTCACTTCAGACAAAGTGACTGACTTGTCCTGCACACCAAGGAGACAGAATGGCTTTTAACTTGAGCCTTTACCCATCAACTTTTCTGCTGGGAAAAAGTCATCTTGCACAAGTGTAGCTGATCTATCTCAGGCTGCTTGGCAAGAAGTCAGTCAACTGCATCACGTTTTCCACCACATCCATCAGTATTTACAGTCAACAGATTAGGAAGACATTTTTCACACAGTTTAATTACAAGATAAAATGTTTGCCATTTACACAATTTGTTTTGAACCAAGTAGTTTTTTGTGACTAAAAATTCTCAATTCCCAGCCTTATTTATTCTTGCAATTGCTATGTCTGAATCACACATTCATAAGAAAGCTCATACTCATTTACAGAGCCAAAAAGTCAATTAAATTTTTACTGTGATGTCAGAGTATCCTCACCTTATGTTACATTTCCTACACAATTTATAGGCAAACTGGGAGATAATTCAATTCCCTTTTCTTTCTCTTCCCTCCCAGAAAATTCCCTTAACTGCATTTGGATTTAAGAAAGGCTGATTTTAGGCTGACTCAGAAGATGAAGCAAAATTGCTCAAAAGCAATGAAATCTCAAAATCACTCTACAGACTCTGGTTTCCTCACATGGAGGCTTAGTTCCATGAATGCATTACACAGAATCCATGTATCTGTCAATGCTTGTGAAAGTTTTTATTTGCAAAGTGCTGTTTTCCATTCTGGAAATTTCTACAATGTGTAATACACTGTTATCTTCAAGAGACAAGACAAAGTAAAGGTCTCTCCTCTGAGTTCATAAAGTACACACAGTGTATTCATTCTCCAATCCCCATGACAGGAGATAAGATTGCTCATTATCAGGGTTTTACATTTTCTGCCATAGATCTGTTTTGCCAGATCACAACTCCATCTTACTGATATAGAGGAATTTCAGTCACTTAATCTGGTCTGGAAATATAAAACCTCAGAGTTCTATGACCACAGATAAAACCCCACTGTTTTTTGTCAACCTGCTTACCTAACACCTGATATTTTCAAAAAGTTTTATTAGCAAAGCATAAAATTTCATTGTACACATGTTGCAGTCTTTTCATATAGATGTTCTTAAAATGGAGTTAAAAATTATTATACAGTGAGCCACTGAGTCCTTCACTCTTATCTCTTCCTGTGGCCAACTTCAAAATCATAAAATCTTTGAATCAGACTATTTTGCTTCTCACACCAGCATTATTTTATTCTTAAACTGCTAATATTCCTTCACTACATTTGTATCTCTTGCAGAATCAAATAATCTAGAATGCTAAGTGTAAAGAAATATAACTCCTCTGACATTAAAATCACATTACCTTCCAAGTGTTCCCTTTGCATCTACTGAACACATACAACACTCCACACTTACAGAGAAAACTGTGAGGCCAAATGACTGCTTACCTTAAATCTGTCAACAGAAACAGATGCCTCAGACAGAGACTTCACTGAGAACGGGGTTACTTTGAGAGCAAAAGTCATTGAGTTAAAGACAGTGACCACTGTGAATGCCTAAAAACGAGACAAGAAAAATAATCACACTTGGATGCAATATTCTAACAGCTCCAGCCTTCTAAAAGCTGAAATGGCACAGCAGCAAGTCAAAACCATAGAAAAGGCCCGGTCCAAGAACAATCATTTAAATATTAAACATATTCTCAAACAGCAAATCTACCCAACTCCTTCTCTAGTGCCTTTAACAGACCACGACAGACCTGCTCTGTTTGTAGGTCTAACAAATGCAGCAGTCAGCAAATTCTGCATTAACCTACTAGTGAAGGCACAAATTCAAATCCTATTTTTAGACATTTGTGCTGTTTGCATCCAAGCACACTGCAAAACAAAAACATCCAGTAACCCCCAATGCCTCATCCAATCAGGAGGACTTATTCATATTCAGCCCAAAACCTGTTCTGAGGCAGGTCAGGACAAAAGAGCACCGAGAGCATTTTGTGCAAAACATAAGACTCCACCTGCTGCTGTCACAGCCATCAGATATTCACTTCTGTGAGCAAAGATACAGCCTGGCCACATGGGCACAGCCACACAAGAAACGGCTCAGCAGAAAAGCTACAGAAGCAAAAGCACAAAGAATATTTCCAACAGTTTACCTGAGCTGCTGTAAGGTCATAGCCAAGGATCATATGGACAGAAAAGGTCACCACACTGGCAATGACAACAACGATGGGAGCCACTCCCACAGTGATGCTCTGGAAGTAGCCTGCACGCTCCAAGATTTTGCGTTCCTCCTCACGAATTTCTAGAAATACAAATGAGGCACCACATTTGAACTGTGATTAGGGGGTACATACACAAAACAGTACCATACCACTATAAACAGTGAGTAAGAGGCCTAACTCTACACTTGAGTGTTTATCACACTATAAACCTTCTCATAAAGAAAGCTATTATAAAGGAGGAAACTATAATGGTCTGTAATCTCCACACAAATATAGCAATTTAATTTTTTTTTTTTAAGTAGAGCAGCCAGCACATTTATTAAATTATAAAAGGAAAATTGAAAAATTTAAGATTAATGCCATCCCACAAACATCATTACACTAGAAGGTGAAATTTTAGAAGCAGGTCTGTTTGTCCAACCCATTGTGCATAACACAGAGGAGCCTGAAGAATGACAGCATTCTTACACAGCTCGTACAGCAGCACCTACAGCACAGAGCCAGGATGCACCGGGCTACAAAGCAGTGGGGCATCTGCAGCAAAGGAGACATTTACATGCTGTGGGAACTCACTTTGAACATTCTGAGAAAATGGTTTGACCCAGGCATACATTTTAATGAATTTAATGTAATTAAGAACTTCATTCATCTTTTGCACACGTTCATCTGTTGTTGCTACGCATTTTCTTCTGAAATAAGCTGTGAGGCGCGACACAAACATCTGAAACAAAAGACAACACCATGAAACATTAATGGCAACTCAGAAAAAGCAAATACATTTAATTCCTAATTACCAGAGAAAATTCATTTTTAATCTGAAAAGGGGATTCAGGGATAGGGCCAGGCAACTGCTGCTCTAACATAAAACTCAGGCTGGAAACACCATTCATTTCCTCCTGCCCCATCTGCACCAAGCACCAGACTTGTGAGAGCAAATTTCAACAAAAAGTTGAGAGAATAAAGGTGCGCAATTTTACCAGTATTGAATAGAATCAGTTCAGTTAAAGTTTCTGAAGCACAAAGTTAACCTAAAGACACATGAAGTTGACCCCCATTTTAGCCAGCCTTTTAACCTGATTCTGTAAGGCAAATCAGAACATTGCCCAGCCAGATCAATTTCTAGTCTATGCCAGTGCTACGAAGGTAGTAAAACAGTTTTTAACATTTTTACTAAAATAATCTAAAACCAGAAAATTGTTTGATATGTTTTAAAGCATCTGCTTCTCCTACATTCATCCCATTCCTGATCTGAAATTCAAACCCAACACACTACTTCAGGAAGTTTTAGCTCCTTGCCTTTCTTCACATACCTGCAAACTATTTTGAAGTCCCCCATCAATAAAGGAGGACTGTTGGAAAGAACTGGAAAACATGTTCAAACTCCACTCCTCATTCCCCTCTAAAATGTAACTCCCACTACATAATCCTTACTTTTGGCTAGATAAACTGGACCACAGTGAACCTCACAGTATTCAGCCTCCATGGTTTATAAAACATGCATTATGAATACAGTGACAAATCTTCAGCAGTCTTACAGACATTTTATAGGCAAGAAGATTTTGGCTTGAACTAGCCTATTTCACAGCTCAGCAGAAGCAGAAGTACCTCATCAAGAACAAGCTGTGCCAGATGTGGTGTTTTTCAACATCTTGCATTGAGTCAAGAAATCAAGAACACTGCTTATGCAACACTGAGCTCCCATACACAAGCTGGAGGCCTCATATCTTTCCAACATCAACCATGAGCACCTGAATATTCCGCAGTTTCATTTAACCATGAATATTAGTCTCAGCCAAATCTATCAGCTTTCCTATCCCCATTTTCTAATTTTATCACTTTGAGCTTCCTGATTCCATATTTCTGCTTCATACACTATCTTGTAAATGCCCTCAATAAAGTGCAATGCCATAAACTGGCTAAATCTAGCACATTTCAACATCTTTTATTCAGAACTATATATTTTTCTGACCTAAGAAAAATGAAGCAAGTCTTAACTCTTTCCAACTCACCATTGCTGGGTAGAAGAGGATGAAGACAGCAGATCCCAAGAAGCCTGTTGGACCCAGAATAATCACATTATAAACCATTCCCAAGATGGCCACAATAGGGCCCCCAGCCAACAAACTGCCAACTGCTGCAGCTTCAAACATCCTCTGACCATCATTGGAACAAACATTTATGAGCTGAAAAACAGACAGAACAGGTAATTTAGATTTAAGGCACAGCTCATTCTCAAAGGAATATATTACACATCCCTTTTCACATTGCCATTTCCAAAATAAGGCTGCAGCTTACCTCTCCAAGAGACTTCTCCTTGATGTTCTTCAGCTTAAGAATTTTCTTAAACGCCATTGTCAGGACAGCCCCACGCAGTCTGACCCCCGTGCGATAATTCAGCGCCCAGGTTAGTGCCAGGGACCACGATCGCACCACTTCCGTCATAAAGATGCCAAAAACTAAAAACAAGCTGTACTGCAGGTTGGACTCACTCTGCTGGGTATACTCCAAGAGGTGTTTCACAACGAATGCCTACAGGAAGAAATGCAAGCTTGCATGAACACCCCATCATCCCAGAAGACCATACAACAACTTTATGTTAAGTTAGAAATAAGTAGGCTATTTTGCTTTTAAAAGAGCCATTTGAAACAGAAAGCATCTTCTTTCCAGAAGTAAAAGGTGTCAATACAAGAAGTACTGTAACACAAGCCCTGCTGAGAGCCAAGCACTGAGTCAAATTTAGTAAGTAAAGAGAGTTTAATTTGGAACCATATTCCTCGCAGCACGCTCCTAATCCTCTGTGTCTTCTAACTTAACATAAATGTGTCAGTTAGCTGAAAGCAATGCATTATCATATAGAAGAGTTTTAAAATATAGTCACTACTTATACATCTGCACACATTAAGAAACATTCCTTTACGTGACATTAAGACCTTTTTTATTTTATCTTTGGTTTGCTTCAAACGTGCTTATTTGATAAAAAGGAACAATGTACCTACAGTTGTAGAGGGGAAGAGTGAGAAGGACATTTGCAAAACATTCCTGGAAATAAACATCAGCAGTTTAATAGTAAAGAAAAAAACAAGCAGAAAGCACAAGGTACGCAATACCACAAATCATTGGGGATAGGGGAGAAAAAAAAAAAGACAAAAAAAATTAACCATTCAATCCCTCCCCATACCCTCTTCCCCCAAGAACACAAACACTTTACCTCAGGAATCACATTTCAAACATCACCTGCAAAAAGAGGACAGCCCCCAGAACCACCAATTCCCAACTCCAGCTCTTTGTGGTCCAATGGCACAATATAACATCATACAATTCACAACCACCAGCATTAAATATTATTAACTGCGAAACAATAGGCTTTTATTTGAAATGAAGTGTCATCTTAAATGGTAACATATCAAAAACACTATACAACAGGTAGACCATTGTATAAACATACAGTCTGCACATACAGGATAATTATAAAGGGCTAATATCTAACAGTCAGACTTAGCTTCTAACAAATTAGATTTAAATCTATACACAAAATTATAATGATACAAAAACAGAATGGTATTTGTTCACGGAGTCCGAAAGAAGTCAAACTTGAAGGTACCAACAGAGGAGGCTTCTGAGGCTGCACAAATTCTGAAATCTGGTTTCAAAAGTATCCTACAGTAAAGCTTCACAGACAGCAAGAGACTTCCTAGAGAGCTTTTCAACAAATGATGTTTTAAGATACTGGTGCTTTTGATACACTAGTACAGAGTAGAGAATTACCTCTGCCCACAAGAAAAATCAACAAAAAATCTGAGACCAAAGAAAATATTTGAGAAGCCTTTCACATCATAGTCCATTGAAGTCCTCTTGGCTAAACCATGTTTTGCAAGTAGGAGTTCTGTATAGTTTGAAGAGAGAGGAAAAAACAAAACCCCACAACTCCAGCAAAGATTTTGATAGCTACAGCCCAGGACGAAATAACAAAAAAAAAAAAAAAAAAAAAAAAAAAAAAAAAAAGGAGATCAAAATCATCTCTTCAGAGGAAAATAATTCTGCACATCAGAACCAAGGAAACATGCTGTAAATAATTTTGCTCTTTTTCACAGGTGTGAATTAAAGCCAGGTGTCCATCAGATTCTAGAATGGCCACTGAGAAAATTTACATACCGATCAATGAACAAATGTGAGGAGCTCACATTCACAGATCTATTGCATTCCAACTTTCTCCTGATTGGATTTAATTTTACATCAACTGTTTGGATCACAACTGCATACAGTTGGTCTGCAGTTACTGTGGAGATTACTGACTTCTTTTTCCAGTATTCAATCCAACATATGCAACTGAGTCATTGAGCAATTGGGGTGAAAATCCCCCTTTTTCCTCACGAGCTGTAACTCAGCATGGTCGCAGACTGCAAGCATTTTCTCACACACCACAGCATTGCTGAAAGTCTCCAAGAGAGGATGTATAAAGATAGCAGATGTTTCCTGGGGTCTCATTCCTCCCAAAACGTTAGTGCAATTTTGCAGCACTATTTTATAGATTCAGCATCTCCCATGATGAAATAGAGACCAGCTTACATTATACCCCAATTTATTTTTGTTCCGGAAGAAAGAAAAGAGGAAACAGCAGATTAAAGAATTTTTAAAAGGGAGGGGAAAAAAGTCACAGAAAATTAACATTTACATCTGAACAAATACTACTCAAATTCATATTAGTTTAATGAAAAGAATACAGCATTAAGTTATTTACAAAATAAAAACATTACAGCATATAAACTAAGCTAAGGGGGGGAAAGAGCTCCTGTGGCTATTACCGTAGTGGTTGGTACAAGCTGCTTGGCTGTCTTAAGCATTCCCATGGAATAAACATTACCTTACCTTTGCTCTTGGCGGTGGCTCTGGCCAGCAGGAATGCCTCATCCTGACGCAGAAAACAGCCATCCTGAAAATGCTGAAGAACAGCTTCTGTCACTGGTCCCACTGCAGTGCCGGCGTCCCTGCTGCAGCCAGCGCACCACAGCACAGGGCAGGCTGCAGCTGGAGCCAACGGGGAAACTGGAAAACTTACCTCCCATAGCTTACCACTCCCCCCTCCAGTAACTGACCAAACTGTCAAGCTGTGCTCCAATAAAATAGCAAGTTTCCCCATCTCCCATATGGGAAGAATAGCTCTGAACAGTAGCAAACAGGTACATTGTTCAGACCTGGAGTTAAACCAATTATGTTCAGTAATCAAGAAACCTCTTTGCTCCTCCACCAGAACTTGGAAGTTTTGGTAGCTGATCAAATAGTAGCAAGTATTTATTGGAGATGAATAATATATCACCTATACTAGTACATTCTGATGGTTATTACAAGGCAGTCTGGCACATGCAGCTGACTCACCAGGTTATAGGTTCAGATTCTGTGCCAGCTGCAAAACGTATCAAAATAAAAAAAGAGGACGACCCTTGAAGGATCTGATACCAAAAAAAAAAAAAACCAACCAAAGCAAAAGAGTCCACACAGGAAGTCTGGAACAACTCCTTTCCAGTTATAACCATCACAATGCTCAATAGCAAAGCCACAGCCATTTGCTGGCCTTTCAAGATCATAGACATTCAATTAAAATTTTTGAAGTTTAATATAGTGTTTAACTCCACTTTTATAATTTTCCTCCAATACATGAGGTCAAGTCAAGTGCTTTTCCTGATCTCCCTTCTCACCTTCAGGTGACTGAAAGGGTGTAACAATACAAGAAAGCACTGATACTTCTGAGGAGACAGCATAGGCATATCCCTGAGGCATGCCATTTTTAAAAACAGGGAGGAGGGATGGTAAAGACTTATTTTTCATGCCAAATGGTGGAACCAAAAATTAATTGGGCCTTATTCAGAAACATGAATAAGGTTGTCTGTAAATGGGCAACTGTGTATAGATAATTTTAAGTTACCCATATCAAGCATCAATTGCAGCAGTAGCCCCCAACATAATCAAGCTGGTTTGTTTTCTTCTTTCCCCTCTGACGCTCTCTCATTCAGCAGTTTGGCTGAGACAAATTGAGACCATTACGCTACAGAAATTAGGGGTAACCCTGCTGCAAGTTCTTTGCTAAAGTTAAAAGCAGCTCCTCAAGCCCTGTAGTGAAACAATGACAGAAGCTCTTCTTGGGAAAAGCTAGTGCTGTTAAAACCTTACTCATAATTTATTGTTAATAACCAGAGTATGTTCATGTATTTTATAATAAAGACAACTATAAAATATTACAAAGAAAACAATACCACAGAAACATTCATTGTTATTCATATTACATGAAACAAGGCAAACTTTAAGAAGACTTAAAAAACAGAACATCATTTTTTGAGAAGACATTTAAAAGCAGGAAAACATTTTAAAAAGACATTTCACCTAACAGTGCACCCAAGTGTACTTACCCAAGAAATGAACCTCCAGCTTACCAGCACACTGAAACGTGTACTACTAGCAGTAATACTGCTCCTACTCCTCAAGGGAAATGTGTAGAGAATAAATTTAGTCAAAATTTCAACTTTAAATCTGCACAGCATGTGCAACAAACAGGTGACAAAAAATGGTGTGAATGTCAAGTCCCATGTTGTTATCTTCAATACGACCCTTAGCAACAAACAGCAGCCGTTCCTAGAGGCAACAACGTTTTCTAACACTTCTACCTGAAACCTGTCTGGCCATTCTCTGTAGGATCAGTAAAGACTATGCCCACAGACTTCTTGAGACCTGCTCACATTAGGTTTTAAGCAGTGCTCTCATAGAATTGTTTCCGTCCGCTTCTTGAAGACTGTTATTAATGCCAATAATTTAAGATTAGGGTTTTATCACACTGAATTTTATTCCAAGATAAATTTACAGAATTTCAAAGAGAAAAACAATTAGAAGACCTGCACATAAAAATCTTATGAAAAAAGCAAGTTATGCAGTTAGGGAAGAACTTTAAACTATACTCAAAACCAAAGAGAAAAACCAAAAAGTCCATTTCCTCCAGGATACCTAAACTCCCCCTCCCTTCTCCAAGAACTTGCCTGGGTATTCAGCAACTGATCCATCAGCTGTAGGAATCCTATCTTGGATTATTGAATTGCTCTTGAATTTTACCCCAAAATTTCTAGCTAGTCAAAACATTTAAGTGATTCTGCAATGAAACTTTAAGATTTTACAGTTGGCCATGAGATGAAGCCCTCTGGGGTTGTTAAAAAAAGGATGGATATTACTTACTGGTCCACTGAAACCCGCGAGCTGCGTGATCATCAGACACACTATGGAAAGGATGAGCCTGGTGCGGCAGAAAATCCACACAACCCTCCGGAGAGAAGCATCATCAGGCCCATTTTCTTTCAGTTCTTCCTGCCACAATCTTTCCAGCCTAATTAAAAAAAAGAAGATTTATACATTTATTCATGTCATGAATTTTTCACCATAAGAGAAGGTACAGTCTCATAGGTGCTTCTTTCTTAAAATTCTAAGTGCTTTCTAGCTCAGAACAACAAAAAATAATATTAAGAGATATACATTCTGTAAGGTAAAGAGAAATATCTATGTAGTGTCCTGTTCCATAGGACAGAGGGATGAAAAACAGTGCTTTTTCTTGGCCTGGAGTCTCTTTGGCAATCTTAATATACTGACAGTCTTTCTCTGTTGAAGTGACTGAAGAGCTGCAGAGTCAAAACCTGAAGAAATTCTCATTAACCATAGAAGGTAAGCCTGATCAGAAGATCTGATTCACATTCAAATCACCTTGCTACTGACAGTACTAATTCTCATTTTAGCTCAAGACTTTTTTCACTGTAGCCTTGAGAAAAAAATTTGTTTTAATAAAAAACCAGATTAAAGACATGCAAAATCAGAATAATTGCAAGACGCTCCTAAACATATAATCCCCTAATTTCACAGAAATCAGCAAGGCTACAGAAACTGCACTGCATGAGAAAGTTGTACCTGAAAGTGAATTCCACCATTCTGAGAAAGGCAAAACAAAATGTCAGCACTGCTCTTCTAGGGCAACAATTTACCATTGCCTGCACACTAACATGTAATAAATGAAAACGAGAAAATAAACTAGATGTCTTTACCTTCTGCAGTTGACATCTGAAGACTCATGCCTTGATAAAGACCACACATCATCCATAAACAATTCCCCTTTCTTGTATGCTCTGTGGGCCAAAGGAGTGAGCCAGGAGAAGGTCATGGAGGAAAAAAGCCCAGCATTATCAACCGGGTGCTGGTGTCTAAAAGAATTAAAAGAAAAAAATCACAAACAAATGAAAAAGGAAACAGGAAATGTAAATCTTCAAGAAAAACAAAGCCTCCTCTCATTGAAAGCACTCAGAGTACCAAATGGTCCATGCCAGCCACACTTGCTAAACAAATTCTGATGTTTCCAGTACCAGTCAACAGACCTACATCTGCAATTCTGCTTTGTCACTGGTTTGAAAAGCAAATGCTGTATCAGTTCTGTGGTAGCCTAAAGACGTACTTGGAAGTGGTCCGTATGGGTTTCAGTGCATTCAGACCATGGTGGTATTTGCCCTTGTGATGCTCTTCATCCAGCATTCTCAGCTGGGAATGCACAGAGATGTCCAGTGGCAGGCCCTCTGCCCGAGCTGCTGCTTCCAAGGCATCCTGGCATTCAATCTGCTTTTACAAGAAAGACAACAGATTCAGACTTCAAAACTACATTTGAAGTCCATGACTCCCATCTCCAGCAATTTTGCACCTCTTTCTTCTTCAAATTATTGTGCAACAATCACAGTCATTTCAATGTCTTAGACCACAGGCTTCATCCTGGCAGCAAAGCCATGGAAGGCATGGAAGGCACAGGTTCTAGATCTGTGTTAGACTCCTGCATTTGTAAAACAAATTAGTACCAGTGTTGCACCTGTGCATTCAAAGGATAAATGGATAGACCAGACTAATCCTGCCACAGGAAATACGATAGAGAAAAATTACAACATCAAGTACCTATGACATCAGTTCAGGAAATCAATGACTGGCTTATGCAGCGAAATTAAGACATTTTCTTGATGAATTTACACCCTCTTAGTATAATTTAGATATTCTTATCCACAGAAAATATGAAGTATTTTCAGAATTCTACTGAAGCCCCTTCTTCAAAAACACTTTCATTTAAATCAAAAAACCAAATATGCACTAGGCAGAATTGTACTTACTTTTATCATGTTTCCTGTTTTTCCTCTTTTTCCCTAATCTAAATGGAACAAAAATGACAATTTTCTCTGCTCCCAGGCACAGTTTCTCAATGGCTCAGCAACTTTGGTAACAGCTACCTACTTAAAAGGCAAACTTTATCTCAGGGAGGGTTTCCACAGCCCCAGTGAAAGGCAGACTTAAATGCTAATCCAAGAGGAGAAACAGCAGTGATACAGGATAGTCAAAATGTTGCACAGTTTAAACAAATCTTTTGATGAGCAGCCAGATGTGGAAAAAACTACATGAGGAGATGAGCCTGTTATCTGTACTGGCAGAGGGCCCTTGAGTGGTTCTGTTAACTTGATGTGCCATTTATTGCAGGACCATGTTACCTGCTTGCATTCTAGTTTATTGCAACTGAGCTACTCTGTAGAAAAAAGAAAAAAATCTGAGGTAAAAACCTTCCTGAAGGTCTTACAAAGATACCGTGATTCTACTTTTATTAGTTGACTAATCAGAGCCAAGCTAGCTTATTTCCTTGAAAAGAAACAACTGTAATGCATTGTAGCTTCCAACAAATACCAAATGCCAGCACTTGGTTCCTGACTTCCAAGTCACGTAATTGTTTTTGGAAATGTCCCCGTTTATCATGGTCTTTGTCTGCACTATGTTAACATGCAATAGTATAGCACACTAAGACACTGTTTCCACCTATGAGAAGGATGAGAACAGGAAACTGAAAATGTCATAAATCTGTCCCTTATTTACTTAACCGAAGTACTTAGATAGCACCTAAGTATGGTGTCAACAATCCATGGTTCTATCTCAAAAAACTTATTTGCTAAGCTAACACCTAAAGCTATAGTAACAAAAGATAGCCAAATAACACGAAAACAAAAGAACATTAAAGCCTTATGACACATGGAGTGACTCAAAAATACACAGCACTTGAAATCTGAATTAAAAGACTTCTCACTTAATTTATATTAAATTACTGACTCACTAAGGCAACACTGCCTTACTAAACCTATGCAAATCAGCATTAATAAGGGACCTGCCATAAACATCCCAAAGGAGTCAGTAGCAGGGAAGAGTTCTGCACCACCTCTTTTCTGGATAGAGCAGAGGAATTCTTAACTGGTTTGTTGTGTTACCCTCAAAAGAGGCCCTGGGCAGATCTGCCCAAACATCCTGTTGCTGATAACACACTTGTTTCTAAGTGATGCCATAAGCTAGTTGTATAAACATTGCTTTTCAGAGCACACAAAAAAGTGCCTATAAGTTTAAAAAAAAAAAAAAAAACCTTCCAAAACAGAAAACACTATGTTGATGAGCATAAAAATAGGTTTTCACCCACTTAGAAACAAGAATAGCTTTTTAATAAGTAAGCACAATTGCAAGGGGTTTAGGCAGTCCAAAGATAATATTCATAAACAATCACTGTGAAAAATAATTAAACTCCCCAGAGCTGCTCAAGAGTTCTCTCAGCAAATATGGAAAAGCTGCATGGATAAAGATGAGGGCACTGCCTTTTAAATGCCTCTATAATGTCTTGCCATAGAGACAAATACAACCACAAACCCCTCATTGAGAGCACTGCTCATCTCCATCTTGATGAGATTATCAAAATCCCACATGTAAGACTATCAAGGAACAAATGCATCCCACCACTGTACAATTAAGATTTAAGAACTCCACAGTTCTGCATAGTTCTCTGAAGATCAGAAAATCTTCAAAGCAGAGTTTATCAAGAAGTGAGGCTCCTAAGTTTTTCAACAATGCACTTCAGGAACAAAAGACTGAAGTATAAAAACCAAAACAACCCCAACACTTAATTTAGGTTTCTGATTAGGTTTTCTGATTGCCTGCATGTGTGCACAGTTTTCTTGGAAACCAATGCCTTGAGTCGTTACTAATGTGCTATAACAGGCTCCAGCTCTGCTATTGAAATAAATGTATAATAAACATAAAAAATAAATTAAAATACACTTTTTCTAATTCATCAACTTATTAATATGCCAAAACAAGCAATTAAATGAGTGATACAACATGGTACCGATAAGTCCAAAGAAATGCTCACAGAAACAAAACAAGTCTAAATCAGATACTGCTAACCGGAAGAGGAAGATTCATTCAAACATTTATTGAGAAACAGCAGATGACTACTCAGCACCAACAAAAGGTCAAAAAAACAATGAAGAATTGTTACAAAAGACACAAAGGATAAAGCAGAAAGCATTACTATGACACTTAAAAAACCCTAGGGTTTTGCCTCCTTTTTGAACACCAGACTATGCCCCTTGTCACTTCAGTTCAAAAAGGGTATTATACTTAGACTTACTTTCCTTGAGCAATAATAACAATGGGGCTTGGAATAGCATAAACTTAAGATTTTTCAGCTGGATAGAAAAAAGGAATAAAGGTACAGGTATTTGAGAGGTCCATAAAGCCTGAAGAAAGAACTAGAGAGTGACCAGCAATTGTTCTTTGAACAAAAGAACAAGGCACACTTAAATTTAGAAGTCTCTATCATAGGATACTGTAAGGTTCAAATGTATAATTGGACTAAACACTGGAGAAATCAACTCACATATGATAAGCATATCATGGCTTACTAAACACATGACAGAGGGCAAGAACAATCATTGATTCAGCATCTTATTAATAGCTGGTGAAAGCCAAATAAATTTTCTGCAGCCATAGGCATCTCCTAACAGAGCATAATAGTTCTACACCCCACATGCCATGAAGCTCTGACACACCTGAGTACAGGCTGATACAATTCAATAGATGACTGTAAGAATTAACAGATTAGGAAAACAGTTAAACTTTTAATCTTGGGCCCAACACCCAAGAGTGGGGCAAGCACCAAGGAAGCACCACTGCACACGTGATCTTCCTCTTCCTTCATGGGTGGGTCACAGAGGGGCAGAGAAAGAGAAGCACAGTTGATGCGGCCACCACAGAGCACACCTGCCCCATCTGACTTTCTACAGCTTAGGAAAACAACAAAACCATACAAGCACCTGTTAGCATGAATTCCTTGTCAAAAAATTGGTCATAGCAATGGTAAGCACATAAGGTAATGAGAGAGTCAGAAAGATTACATGGTTGGCTAAAGACATATGACAGAAAGCCCGAGTGAGGTGAGGAAAATGAGTGGTTTAGGGGCAAGGGGAAACTATTTACTCATTAAATTAGAGACAGACATACCAAATCTACAATCCAAGGTCATAAAAATGCAGGAAATTTAGGAGCCAACCTGCATCATATATACATCATATATATATACATATATATGTACATATATACATCATATACACATGATGCCAGAAGTTCCATAGGAAGCAAGAATGGCATGAGGAAACTTACTCAGAAAGGCAAGCAAACTCAAATATGTGAACTTGCACTCTTCTGAAAATGTGCTAAGCAGGCAATATGGGCACCTGAGGATGAGTAACAGGTAAAGAAAAAGGAAGTAACTGTAATGTAGGTGGGAATGAGAAAGTCACCCAGGGAGATTCTAGCCTTTCACACAGTCCTATAACAATCTCCTATGTAAGGGAAGGTAGCAATTATTGGTTTGACAACTGTAACATCACACAACTGCAAAACCAGACAAGACCGGAGGCAAAGCAAAACAGATTTTTCCATCCTCTACTCATCTTGCAGAGGAATGCATGCATACAACCCAAACCCCACCAAACAGCTTCATCCCTCCTTCCACAAGGCAGAACATCTTCCAGGGCTCAGATCACAGCAGGGAAGAAGCTGCATCTCTTCTGGTCCTACCAGCAGCTGACAGGAAACTAGAACAGACCTATAACTACTTTTTTACTCATCCTTGCAGCTGACATAGAACATTAAAGCTACTGTGGTTGACTTATTATTACAAAGTTTAAATTGTTTAAGTTGTAAAGGTCTCTAAGCTGGCAACACTGCAGAACAGAATCCTACCTCCTGCATTTAGCAGCCAGAGCTCAGCAGGCTTCCTCATGCCTTTAGAGCTCTCAGCAAGGAGAGGCAAATGGGAAACCTAGAGACCAGAACAGCAGAGCTCAGAACTAGGTGGGCATGTGATGACAAAGAATTATATCATCACCAATTCTGCTCAGTGCTTAAAGCATTCACCATATTACAACTCCAGGATGAAGAGCAATTTAGAAATATTTAAGACTTCATTAAAAGATTGGTCTTGCAAAACAAGATTAGTGATTAGCTCGTATGGGCTGGGAAAGGGAAGAAAAGAACCAACTGTTCCATTTAGCTTAAGCACAACTAAAATAAAACAAGAGTCTAGGAAAAGACTCTCTGGAGTTGTAATAACATTCTTCTTCCCAGAAATTCCTCTGAGTCCAAGAATACTCCGACTAGAAAGGAGTATATACACTGCTTCTGCAGGGAGCACAGGCAACCCTTAAAGAAAGTATCATTGTCCAGACTGCAAGACATCAAATCCCAGAGCATCTGAAAATCAAATAGGTTTGCAGGTCCAAACATTGTCAAGTCTGCAGCTGCTTGGTGAAGCAGCAAGTACACTATGAACTTTATAGTCTCCTTAGACAATTCTCTTCTCCTTTCACTGGATTTGACCCAGTACACAATCTATAAAAATATTAACAAGGGGATTTGCAGCATTAGGCTCCCAGCCTTCTCTGTAGCTAGGATACTTTATAATACCCTGCCTGATTAAAACATGAGCCTATTTAAGACTAGTTTGGTGTATCATCCACCCATACCAGCTGTCTCCCTGATGCTGAGGCAACAAGGAGCAGGCACTGGGCTAGAGCAGAGACAGTGGGTGTCAGGAAGGAGACACTGATCCTTTAGGCACCTGCACACATTGATTGCAAAGTACAGAAAGCACAGCTGAATTCACACAGCACCAAGGTGAGACCATCAGACACTGTCAGATGCCTAGAAATTATGGTTACAATTTCCATAAAAGAACCAGATCAAGAAGTCAGAAACTCCCATTTTCTTCAACCTCTTGAAAAGAGGGGTATAAATAAAACCTCATGTCTCTGCTGCCTTCCCAGCTTCTGCTACCTGGAAGGACAGCTCTTCACAGCACCAAACACATAGTGAAATGCAGGAATAACTACAGCTGTGCCACATTTCTCTTAAAAGATACAAATTAACTGTTCAGAAACATGCTCTGATTTACCACAACAGTTCAGAGATGGAAAAGCTTGAAGTCCACTTTAACAGAGTTACATGTGACTTGATTACATCAGATCCGTTGTTACTTTTCTGAGCCAGGATTAGCAGAAGTTGTATTAACACTGGAGTCATGGTTTCAAAACTAGCCTGAGTTTATACATCCTCAGATAAAAGCAGAAGTTTCCCAATAGTGCTTGGTACTGATATCAAGGCTCTGTAGCCAAACAAGGTCAGGGTATGTACGTCTGGTAAGCCTGAGTATTTTAGTCACATATATTGAGCATTTTCACTTGAGGCACAGAAGTCCTTGGTGAGGACAGGTATATCAGCTTCTTACAGGATTATTTCTTATTTTACCTTGCCCTTGAATTCTGGCCAGCATCAGCTTTGAGGTGAGATGTTCTCAACTCTTTCCTAGCAAATCCATTTATTCCTGCAATCCAAGAAATACAGAGTTTGGCATGAAGTGTTTATTTTTAGGATTTTGCAACTGTAGCTGCTATGAATGCACCTGATAAGCAGCTGCGTATGCGCTTAGGCTTGTGGTACCCATGAATCCCTGTCTTTTGTTTTGCATTAAAACCAGTATTCATGATCTTGTAAGCAAAGGTTCTAGGATTCATTCAAAACAGGCTGTACATTGATTATCCAGCACTGGAGCACCATAGCTCATCCACAGTGACAGCAGACTCCTGTGGAATTGGAAATAACTAGATTTAGAATTGGCACCCTCCACATCTCTGCCTACAAAGATGGGAAACCAACTCCTCACTAAGCAGATCAACCTAGCGCAGCATAGACTGAGAATCTGGCTCCTGCCTTGCTCAGGTAAGCTCTGCTCTCCTGAACCACCCCAACATCCTGCCATATGCTGTAAGTGTTCTTCAGTAACAATCTTTATTCAGGCCATGCCTAAGCCAGGTTACAATAGAAGCTACACAGGTGAATTTTGTACAACACTTGGAGTATCCAGGGAGGCTTTGAACTTAAACTCCTATTGAGTGGAGTTGGAATCACCAACAAGTGACAGCAGAAGCCTTGACACCACAGCATTTATCAAGCCTAATACAACAATCTTGTATTGAACTAACCTTCCTGCACCAACACATGCTTCCAAAAGCAAACAGTAAACTAGGAAACTCAAACTAAACATCTCAGGGCTCTAAACATGTTGACTTCAAAAATACATTAACCTTCATCCTCAAAAACAAGTGAAACACAGATTTTGTTTGTGGAACAGCTTGTTTGCAGTCTGTGGTTCAGAGCACAACTGACTGACTATTCCTTATCACTAAGGATACGAATTTTCAAAAACTAATAACCATCTCAATGTCCCAAGACATCAGAACCCCCTGCATATATGTGAGTTTTAAGTTGCTCCAAGTTAAGTTCACCAGTAGTTTGGGATAGATGCAGTAAATATTTCTGGAAATGCTTATAGCTGTGCACTGAGTTTCTGAAACACCACAGAGCAGAATGTCTGCAGCACTAATATAGAACACCACAATGGAAAAGATACTGCAAGATTTCCTTCACTGATAGTTAATCTACTCCTTACACACTTCTGGTCACGAGCAGGCTGATTTAGAAATCTGCTCTGAACAAAGGAACAGCAACCCACAGTAGCCAAAGATAATACCAGCATGTGGCCAGAGCTGAGGCTTTATAATGCGGCTAAGACTTAGAAAGAAGATGGCTGTGCACTAAGGAAAGGCAGCCAAGTTCCAATGGAAGCTGTGAATTATCCAGAATATTGACACTCCTCTAGAAAATGTCTCTGTCCAGTCACAGACCTCACCTTTTTGTTCCACCTGCTAAGTGGAAGGCTCCCCTGATACCATAAATCCCCCTCCAAGTGTCAGATAAACTTTTGATACACAACTGGCTGTGGATATGCTCCTTTCTCAGATGGTGATATGTCCATAGGCATGGAGGACAAGGTAGAGATACCCCTTCTTTGGTGTGGTTAGAGGGTCATCCTAAAGCATACACCAACAAACAATTCTGGGATCTTCTATCAAGTGATCCCTGACAGAATCACTTGATTCTGTGATTACTGTGTCAGTGACTGCTTTACTAGCAGAGGTTCAATGGTAAAACAACTTAACAAAACATGATTATAACCAATATATTCAGTTCTTCGGGGATATCATGGAATTATTGCATCTTTAGAAAGCACCACAAATGTTTAGTTCTGCACATAGTCTAACTGTGTTCAAAATTCTCAAAGATAATAGAACTGCTGCAAAAAAAACCAGATTTTAAAATTTTGCTTTCATTTGACTTGCAAAAGTAAAAAAGTGTTTACTCGGTTATGAAAATACACAATCACTTGTAAAAATGCAGACACATCCAGCAGCTTCAGCTACAAGTAACAGTTTATAGTTAAGCTGTCTAGGACTGCTCTAAGCATGGAGTGCACAGGCAGAAGTACCCAGGCTACACTCACACACCTATTTTTAACCTGTTGTTCAGTTGACTCAGACACTCAGATGCTTCAGAGAGGTTGAGGCAGAATTGATCTATTTAAATACTCAGTGATAAATCACTTCAAAGCTATCAGTGCTTGAAGGATTTACATCAATTCCAGCAAGTTCTGATCACATTCCCTGCTGTCTTGGGCAAAAGATGTCAGAAACAAACCTGAAAAACAAGAGATCAAGGTAAGGACAGGAATATTAGTAGGGCTTCTGATAGCTAAAGTTAGCAACACATTTCCTGCATGTTTGAAGTGACCTCTACAGTTCCCCTGGCTGGTGCCTTGAAATGCAGCAATTTGCACTTGAGATTCACCACAGATGCTGTCATTATCCTTCAGCAGCAAGAACTTAATCCTGAACAGTACATTCCAGCCAGAACCAACTACAGCTTGGAGTACAATTTGTAAATAAGTGCTGTAGCATCATTAACGTGGCAAGTCAAATTCCAAGAAATTAGTTCTCATAAGCTCTGTATATTGTAGAAGCAGCTTGTTCTCATATCCTCTCTATTGTAAATGTAATGCAGTAGGAAAGCAAAATTCATTGCCTGCTATTCCATCAAACAAACACAAGTCTACATTTGAGACAAGCCTATTCCAAAAGCATTACAAAAAATTATTTCTCTTCCTCATCTGTCATTTTATAGCATATTTCATGGACAGTGGGGTCTGTCCTCCCCAGGATACACTGCTTTCATGAGAAAAACTACATACAATTACTTCAGCTGCAAGCTGAAGGGCACAGGTACATTCTGAGAACAGAAAGTCCTGAAGGTATAAGCACAAATCAACATTTCAAAACATCCCTTAATTATTACCCACTGGTCATGTAACAGTTTTAACAGATGAAGACCACTCACTGCAGTGCTAGGCAGCAAGTGCACCTACAAGTTCTCCAGCAGAAGCACGTCCCCACACACAATAAGCCCAATTAGTATGGTACTATGCAGTGAGAACATGTAGTTAAGACTCTCTTTTGTAAGCTACATGAAGGTCTCCAAAGACTTAAAAATTAATTGTTATCAGAACACACTGCAGACACTTATTCATGAGGTGAATATATGTATTCACAAGTTGAATAAATTTTTTCTTGAATCTCAGTCCCAAAGTGCCTATTTCAAAGGTCCATATTTCTATAGCAACATTCCCATTAAGTACCAGGAAATGTTGGATTAGACCTACTTATATTGCAGAATTATTTCAATTATGATTCCAGGAAGCCTATTTGAAAAGCTCCTGCCTTTCAGAGATGTGATCTTTCAAGCTGTGACCAAGCAGCATTTAAGCTTCCAAGGAAAGAATTGCAAGTTCTTTTTCACTATTGTCATGAACACACTTGTGGTAGTTTGAAACAGCATCCTTTCAGCAGGAAATAAACACAAGAATGGAGGTTTCAGGACAGAAAATGGAAAGCTGAATATAACCTTTATGCAATGCAAAGAAGAGACATACAAAAAGGCTCTGGGACCTTGGCTCAATAGTAGACAGGTCTTTCACCAATAAAGATCACGATCAGAAAATCAACTAGACTTGTCTGCTTCAAGTTAAGAAGGATGCAGAAAATGCAGCAATATAGGCAACAAGAAACCCCAATGAGTCATATTCTTGATCAGGCAAATGTACTTGTAGCCCTGCCAGCAGCATGTAGCCCTGCCACCAGCTGCCATGAACCAATGGCCCTTGACTACTGTCCCCAGAGCATAGAGGATTCTACCTCACCCTATAAGGGTGCACCATGTTAGCAAGAAGTCTACCTCATGCAGTGAAAGTCTGCTGCAAAACAGCCTTAAACTTGCATTCCACAAAGATCTGAAGTTAGTGGTAAAATAACAGCCCACATCTGCTTGCAGCTTGTTCCTGGCAATACAGATCATGCTTACAGCTTAGTCATTTTCTGGTCAACCTAATTCAAATCCTGAACCAGATTTTCTACAAGAAATTTGAGAGTCACAACATCTCTACTGATGGCACACTGGACTGTGTTGTCCAAGTGACAGAGTTCCACTACAGCTTATCCCTCTATCCGAACTGCTGTGGTCCTACCCTTCCTCATCACATCAGCCCTCCGTTGTGTTCTGTCACCAGCTGCGCCAAGTCAATTTAGGCATCTAACCCAATCCAGGTTCCATAAAAGATACAGTAGCAAAGGACAGAGTTCCTTCTTTTCCCTTGAAACACCATTTTCTTCACAGCTTCTACCATTTTCTTACATGCGGAGGGAAAGTACTTAACCAAACAAAGCTCAGCCTTATGAAAGAGAAGTCTTTGCTCTTCCCTAAGCCAAGTATGCTGCTGAAACCAGAGCTTGTTTCAACTAGAAAGGGAAAAACCTGGTACACAAACATGAATGCCTAACTTAGATAAGGTGTTATGAATACTGCTCCTTTTACTTAACCTTAGTATTCTGCAAGCAAGCAGGATTTAATCTCACTGACATGTAGCAACAAATTCAGAGCTGTTTGTGTCTATGGACTATATACACCAGAGCTGCAAGGCTAGCCAAACAAAAATGGTACCAATGTCTGAGCTAGGAATTAACACAACCTTGGCATACTGAACAAGATAACTACCAAGTAAAGTGGGCATCCTATCAGAACCAGAAGATTCCATTAGCAAAACAAGTTAAGTTCATTCTTCTACTCAAAGAGAACAAACAAGATAAAGTTCAACGTATGAACTTGGGTAAGCCCTTCTCTTACATCAGTAATCACAAGTTTACAGAACCTCTGTTTTGCAATCAATTATCTGTGTGTACTACTCTGTAGTCATAGGCAGCATATCAAATGGTAGGGGTAGAAGGGTAAAAAAGACCAGCAACAGAGTTAAGCTGACCTGAAGCTGCCTCAGAGCTAGAGATTTTCATGCCAGGCTGTACAGACATGCAGGATTTGGCTTACTTTCAGTCTCCACAAAAGAAAAAAAAGTAAAAAAAAAAGTACCCACAAATATGCTGGTTTCATAATTTCATTTAATTAAAAATTTCCAGGTAAGATAAGGATTGTTTCCTTTAAAAGTTAAACCCTGATTAGATGATGCAGAGCAAAAGGGAGAGATAACATGCAATGATTACTGCTGAACTCCACTGCCACTGGTCAGGAAACAGAGCTGCCCACCAATGGCATCACTGTTGTCACCAGTAATTTGACAGAGCAGATTTGCTACTGGACAGGGTAGGGTCAGTGGCAAGCCCACGATATCAACATCAGAAAAGCCGTTAAAAATCCGCACCGTGACTCCGGAGGGCTCTCGGTTCTGCATCGGTGCCTGCTCTAATGCAATCAGACACCACCTTGCTGGAACACCGTCAGCAGCACTGTGCTGAGTCATAGAGCCTGTGGGGACACTGGAGCTGCAGGGCCTGCGAGCGCTCGCTGCACTCAGCTGCTGCAGAGCTGAGTTCTCCAATCCCAAAACTCAGCAGTGCAGCACTGGGAAACCCTCAAATCCACTGAAACAAGGGAAGCTGAAATACACAGTACCTCAGCATCTACTATAACACAGCAAAGATTAAGCCTTTTTAGAGGTCTTCACAATTCCTCCATACAAATACAGCAAGTTCCCCTATTTCCAACCCTCTCACGGGCAATCTATGGGGAATGACCAGCAGTACATCTGCAAGGAACTCATCACTGCAAAAATCAGACAGAAGCACTATTAACTTTGTTTGTCTTCAGCAAAATCTACAGTGTGTATCTGTGTGTATACATATATATATATATCAGCCCTTGGAGTATTTCAGAAAAGGTCAAGAACAGGATATGCAAGAAAATATTAGCTGCTCTGAATCTTAGCACTGGAATATCTTTAACCTTCTTCAGCTGGCAGAGGTTATTGGTTTCTGACCATATCTTTCACCAGCACGGGTGTTTCCATTTCTCTGAGCCTTCTTTTTCCTTATAACACTTGGCAGTATATGCACTCTTCCCAGTGAAAACAAGCTCTAAAAATTAGAAGCTCTGAACAATGACAGGCTAGTTCTAAGCCAGTGGTTATTTCAAGACGCAGCTCTCAAAATAAACTAGAATTTTGATGGTACCTCACCATGTTAAATACACAGATGTTCAAGAAAGTGTTCAATAATAATTACTTTCATCTGAGGGGAAAAGTAAAGTCATGCTACTAGAGCTAGACATCTGTTTTAGAAAATTAATCCTTGAAACAACCATGGCATGATTAAGAGTTTTTCCAGCTGCCAACACTGAATGGTGCATGATTTGTGCCAAGTGCTCCACTGCTCTTGCTTGGTTGTAATGATTCTCTAAAACAAAGGTTTAAAAAATTTCCGTGATTCACATCAATAACTGAATATTAGAAACAAAGTTTTGTTCAAATATTACTGAAAAGCCACATTTGAAAGTGAAAAATGCTTAATAGGTGCTGAGACCTGTTATCAAAATAGCAACAGCACCCCTTGGAATGACCTCTTCCACACAATAGGCAATACTCATTATTGACCTTCAATGCAGCAAATCCATATACAGCTTGCACAGCAAAAAGGCTGCTGCATGCAATTTAATAAGCATAAAGACTGCAAAATAAACAATGAAAAAGAAACTGACCTTAAGTTTAGAATGCTGAAAATTAGACTCTTCCTGCTCGTCATGCTGCACCGAGTCAGCTCTCTCCCTCACACTCCTATACCCAGGACTGGGTATAATGTACTCTTTTCCTATGTCGATGTCTTTCATCTTCTGTAAACGCCAGGGTTTACACGTGTATTTTCACCTTAAGTATCTGAAAAATAATCAAATTCTCCTTCATTATGTGCCGTGCCCAATACACCAGTTACTTTTAGTCACCTATTTTTAAAGTTAATTTTCAAAATCAATAAGCAACTGTAAATGAGTTCTATTACAACAGGGCTGTAATAACATGGCTTTCAAAGTCCACACAAGACTAACTTCTCATGAACTAGTTTAAACATACCCTGAGGTAATCAAATAGTACAATGATCCTCAATGCACTAGAGTGCTGTCATAGTTCCTCCCTTAGATCTCTGAAATACAATTATGCAATCTGACAGATTAAAGTAATAGCTACAGCATTTAGCTGAAACCCTGAGAAACTTGACTAGGAAGACCAAATCCCCAAAATCTTTCGTAAAGAGTCTGAAATTGCATATATCCAATAATTTATCAGCACAAAGTTTTGCAAAATGAATCTCTCTGGAGTGATCACTTGATAAAATTAGTCAGTAGAAACACTCTGGAGAAAACTATGTCCTTTCTCTATAGCATTGCTCACTTACTCCATAGGCTTGAGCTATAATTAAGTGCAGACATGCACAGGAATGAGTCACACCTTCAGTGCTGCAGGTTTCCACCCAGTCTATCAAACTGCACTGAAAGGTCAGAAGGAGAACCAGAGTCTGGAAGTCAAAAATCACTCCCTTCTGTGAGACTCTGTTTTTTATAACGCAGTTTTATCGCATTCTGCCACTCGCCTGCAACTAAGGCGATGGGAGACGCCTGGTTGCACTACGCTGGTCAGACTGCACCAGCAGCTCCGCCGGGTGCGCGGGGCTGCCACGGCTCCGCCGCCGCAGCATCGCCGCCGAGGGCACCGCGGGGCTGAGGATGCTGCACCCGCGGGCTCCGCGTCCCTCCCGCGGCGGGGATGCAGGATAGCCCCCTCGGCCGGACACCCCCAGCAGCCCGGGGGGAGCACCCCCTCCGCTCTTCCCCGGCCTCCCCGTGTCTCTGCCGCACTGGCGTAAACACGGGAGCCGCCCCGCCCAGGGACAGGTGCCCCGGCTGCAGCTGAGGCGGGACAGAGCGCGGCGGGAGAGGGCACCGCGCAGCCCCTTCACCGGGGGCGAGGTGAGAGGGCTGCTCGGCCGGGCTCCTGACAGGAGAGGGGACAGCAAAGCCGCCTCCTCACCACACCAAGGCTCGCCCGTCCCCGGTACCAGCCGCACTCACCTCCG
>VXBC01009726.1:205905-224268 GCA_013399945.1 Ploceus nigricollis
GCAGCGTGGGGGGTCTGGAACGTTCTCCGCCCGCCGGGGCGGCCCCGCGGCGGGGCGGACGCTCCGGGGCACTGCACCGCTCCGCTCCTCACCGCTCGGGAGGGCGGCAGCGCAATGCAATGCAGTGCAGTGCAATGCAATGCAACGCAGCACAACGCAGTACCGTGCCGAGCCGTGCCGTACCGGGCGGTACCGTGTAGTGCGGGAAGGACGGGTCCTTCCACCGAGCCAGTGCTGGTGGGAAGAATTGGGGTCCGCTTTGTTCGGACACCGCACGCAGAGCCGAAGGGCTGGCTCGGTCCTGGAGAGGGTGAGGGGTGTCTCGGTTCCCTCCCGGTGACGGGGGCTGCCGCAGGGCGCTGCCCTGTTTGCAGAGGCGGAGCGGCGGCCGGTGTGGCCGACAGAGCAGGAGCGGCGACCTCGGTGTCCGCCCGTCCCGGCGGCCCGCGGCTCGTAGCAGCCTGACACTCGCTGCCGGTTATCTACAGCCCCTCGGCAGGGGAAAGTGCGACGTGCCCTTATCTGGGGCTTAACCTTGGCCGGGGCCGCGGTCAGTACCGGCTCCTGTTGCCCCGGCAGCCGCTGCCGCGGGCCTGCGACGCGCTTCCCAAGGAGCCGGGCATGATTCCCTTGCCAAGCCCCAGCTGTGCCCTTCCAGCTCCCTCAGACCACCTAAAGGGACAGGGAACTTGTCCCAGGGCTTTCACAGCCGAGCTTTGCCGGCTGAAAGAGATGGAAGCTGCGGCTGTGTGTCCCTGTGTGGTGGTGGCTGAGGGCCAGCAATCCTGCTTCCCCAAAAGAGTGTGACACAGGGTGTCCAGCCCCCGCCTCAGGGGAGTCAGTGAAGGAGATGGACACAGCTGCGTTTCCTCTCACAAAGGGCTGTAAATATCCTTAACAAACCCTGAGCTGTAGCTTCTCCCCTGCTGCGTTTAAATACCCTGTCCTCAGCTGACATCGTCCTTCCACCAGCCAGATTTGGCTGATGTCTCATTTAAGTGGTTTATGTAACGAGTGCCTGTTTGCACCGCAGTCCTTGCTCTCCTGTCAGGAATCTTTGTGAGAGTCAGTTTGATAGAAATGCTGAAATGAACTCAGGTAAACAAGGAAGATGGGAATCTGGAAATAAAAGTGGACCAGAATATTCCCTCCAAGCCCACAAGCCAGAGGTAAAGGTAAAAGGTGTCACCATGCAAGTAACAAGGACACCCCCCAGAGAATCCCTGTAGAGCTCCCTGACACACATGGTCACACATCCTGCAGATCTCTGACTCTATTTCTGGAAAAAATGAGAATCAGCTCTATTGCAGGTGCTCTTAACATTTTGGGACAGGGGAACTGACAGACAAACATACCTTGCCCGGATACAGGAGCCAAGAACAAATGTAACTGCTGCATTTTTCTGCAATCTCTTCCCCAGACAGGGGAATCATGCACAATCACAATCATGCAGTTTCAGATTGGACTGGCGTTTTGTTGGGGAAGACACTCAAGGTGCACTTCATGCTTTATAAATGCTATGTCCCAGCAAAATGTGGATTTTAGGACAGAAGCCAGGAGGCAATTTAAAGCAAATCCCTGAACAGCCATTAAACTGACCTTTGTTTGCACCAAACACTCTACATAGAGTGCTTTTTTTTTTTTTTTACCCCTTACTCTAAGGGGTAAGTAGATGTCCAGATACTGAGCTGTGTAATTAAACAGCATAAACAGAAAGGACAAAGAACGAATGATGGGGAAAATTAAACTGTGTTAAAGCTTCAAGGTGAATCACTGGTATTTTTGGGTGTTGACCAGAAATTGTTCTGAGTGTGAGCATGTCTTTGGGCCCTGGGCTGTGGAGGCAAACAGAGCTGCTTTTTGGAGGTGGCTGGCTGTTTTTTGAGCTGCTGACATGTTGAAGCCCAAAGGCTCTGCATCATGTGCCTGGAAAGGAAGAAGAATATAAACCTCCATTATGCCAAAGTCATTACAAAATGAGTTCAGAAAGATGAGCAGAGACTGTTGTTTAAGCCAAGGGAGCCAGAGCCCTGCCTACACTTGTTCTGTCCTCTATTTCTCCAGTGCTGGAGGAGGTCTGAGAGTAAAAGGGAGGACATGAGTGCTGGTAGAAAACTGCTGGTAAGTAATGATGTGTACACTCTACTCAGACTAGCTCTGGGCAATGGGCTGGCAGCAGCATCAGGAGTGTTTTCACACCTGTGGTCCTACGAGTACATTCTCCTTTAGTACAGCGGTGGGATGAAATGCTTAAGTAGGCATAACCCACTTTCTAGTGTGTCACAAGTCTCCTCCAGCATTTGTTCTAAAGGCTATAAATGTACTGGTGCTACCAGCCAGAGGAGTTACATCTTTAGCTCCAGTGGCAGCAGCTAATGCTTTTAGTGCTGCAAGTCCTGGATTCATCCCTGAGGGATGGGAGCTGTTACATAAACAAGGCCTGTACAGTATTAAAACTTGCCCTGATTCAAGATCTGGGATTTGCTGTAATCAGACCTGACTGCAAAAGAAAATCAGAGCCAGACCAAAGAGCCAGCAGCATCTTCAAAGCCAAGGCCTGCAGACCAGGGTGAAGAGGCAGCACCTGACAATTAGTTTTCTTAGAGGTGTCCAGGAGCTGCTTCCCTCCACCCCAAAACAACCATCAGCAACAAACCTAAGGCAATACTTGAAACAAACTGATTTGAGCCATTGGAGCAGAAAATGGAGCATCTCCAGATTGATCAGGAAAACCAAGGTGTTCAGTTTGTGGGAGTGTTGGTCTTTGTTTATCTGTCTCTCCTATTACATCTTCCCTGTAGGACCTGAGGACCTGCTTCTGCATTTTGGACAACTGGAGCAGGTACTGCCCAGGTGAATAAACTGAGCTGAACCTGGATGAAAACAGACTTCTCAGGACATCTGAGCTTGAGGAGCATGGCTGTGTTCAGTGTGTGGGTTCATACCACTGCAATTAAGACCAGCCATGGAAAACCCTGTCACACACAGGACTAGGAAGCAGAGTGTTCCTTATGTGCTGAAGGGATGCAAATGCCTGGTGAGCCCAGAAGACTCTGGCTGCAAAGGCTAGGTGAGTGACTAATGGGATGGTGCAGTCAGTGTTTTACTACTGGTAAAATATTGCAATGAGGCACTGAGATAAACAGCTTTTCTCTTTGCCCTGAAAGAAAAGCTGTTCCCCAAAGAAGCAGCACGATGTGATTGGACTGATGTCCATGGAATTATGTAGAGTACCAGGAGGGTTGACAGGAGTGGAGAACTGTCACGCCAGCTTTGCCACCCACACACTGCTTTCTTTCAGGTCTGTGGGCTCTGTGAGCTGTCTGGGGAACACAATATGCTTTGGTCAGTGTGGATGGTCCTTGAGGAGGTGTCTTCCTTTGACACAAATCTGAACACTGGGAAGACCAGTTCTTCCCCTCTCCCAAAACCCCTTTCTTATGTACCTCATACGCAGAGGACATCATCTTCTTGGGATGCTGGTCCAGAGTGCATCACCACTGGGATGCTTGGTCCAGAGTGCTGACACTTGCATTTTCAGCATGAGTTTCCTGAGTGTGTCCCTCCCGATGAGCATGCTGACAGTTGTTATGCTCGCTAGTGTTTTTCTACTCTCTTGCTGATCAGAGCTCTTAGCCATGAAGTGCAGAACTCACAGATTAATTGGACAGCTCAAGTAGAAGTCCCATGACCGAATTTAGCCTGTAGCACTGCAAACCATAACAAGCCCAGAAACAGGGAGTTCTGAAGAGACTGCATTATCAGCTTGTTCATGATTCTCTATCCCTGTGCAGTGGCCAATCTTTTATTGTCCATCATGTCCAAGTCTCCCTCCCACACACAGCCTGTTCAGGACTTTGAGCTCCCAGAGCAGTCCGAAAAATTGCCCATTACACTGCAACTACTTCACGTCACTCTTCTGGAAAGTAATAACTTAGCCTCAGCTGGGCCACATGAGCCCTCAATCCAATCCATGTGGGCAGCTTGGCAGATTGAAACAAGCTGCCCACATAGGTAGGTATATGTTGCCAACAACTGGAGGGCAAAGAGACATTGCTGTTCATTTTCCTTTGTATATTGTATCCACTTTCACAGTTCCAGAGGAAAGAAAATTTTTGCAGCAAAAGCATCAACAAAATCACTGAGGGTAGTCATTCTTAATCCATCATACTTAGGTACAGAGTTAACATCCTGTTGTGGAGACAGGGAAGGGGGCAGAAGTCAACGTGGTACTTGGTAGCACGTGGTACGTGGTAGCAGGGCTGTCACAGACTGCTGTGGTTTGCTCAGTCATTCCCCTCTTCAATCTCACTAGAAAATAAACAATCTGGGGACATCAATAGGCTGGGTTTGTCACGTGAAAACCACAGTCCAGTTTCCTGCAAACAATGACGTTAATAATCTTTAATAACATTGCACAATTGGTCATTATTGTTACATCAAGTATTGGGTACAATTGCTTTTAATTCAAGTAAAGTTATGGTATCTAATGGATTTGGTCATGGCTTGCAATTGAAGAACTAGAGGCACAAATACTCCCTGCACATATTTAGTGCTGCTAGCATCAGAGTCTTCCTAAATATCCTTCTGCACTGGTCTGAAGAGGGTCATGAGTCCTGCCCTCCAAGCTGCCTGTAGCAACACCTGGATAGACACAACTGTCCGTGCTGTGCCAGGCATCTCCCTGTCTGCTGGACATGGATGCTTGTCCACTGGAGTATGCACACACCAGCCATACACAATTCATGCCTACCTGGTTCCATCCAAACACACAGCATGGGGCTGATAACCTCCCTACATGGATGTAGTACCAAAACCTTTCCCTCATCCCAGTCATAGCTGCACAGAGAAGGGTTAGCACACTTGCAGCACTAAAGACCCAGTGCCACAATCCAAACATTTCCTGGAACTCAGCGTTTTCCATGTGACTGCTCTGATTGTCAGGGCATGTGAGGCACAGGACCTTGTGGGACGCTCAAGACCTAATCAACACCACAGGCATCCCTCACTTCACAGAATGGGCACTCTCTGAGCTCTACTTTTTCATTACTGCAGTTTCCTTGTGCTTATAGCTCTGCAAATGACTCATCCAGGCATTCAAGTTCATGTGCTTTCTGTTGATTCAGTGCTGAACAATCTGTGTTGCTGATCAGAACCTGGTGAGAGTGAGGGCCAGCTCACACAGCACAGTGGAGAGCCATTATTTCCCCATCCTTTCCCCAGAAAAATACTCAAGAGGGATATGATGTATTTGGAACCAGAGAAAACAGGAATTTTTCTCTTTCCTCCTGACCTGTTTTAGCAGAAAGAGTTCATTAATATCTTAATATACCTGTGCATTTGGCTTTCCTGGAAACAAGCTGTACTTGCTCGATGTTTGTGCAAAGCTGTTGGTAGTGTGGGCGTTCGCGTTGTGATTATGTTTCAGAGGATGAGGCTCCTAAGCTGATCCAGGCAGAGATACCACTCCAGGCTACAATAGTACCACCCATTGCCTTCCTGTCAGTTCCTGTGGGAGGATGAACCTTCCTAGCCAAGCTAACGGTGTTTTACTCTTGTTCTCAATAGCTTCTACAAATAGCCATGCTTTTGCAACAAATACCTCTTGGTGTTATTTTTCTTTTTTCAGGTTTTGATCATCCTGCCCTCTTTCTGCAGCATTTATGCTTGTGAAAGTGCGAAGTAAAAGGTGCAATGCTGTGCTGTATCACACAGATTAAATTTGTTTCTAATTCATCATTCAGGTCAGGAGGAGAAAGCACTGAAAAAGTATCTTATTTCATATGCTACTTTCTTTGGGTTTTGGGAGAGTGGGATACAAATAAAACCCTTCCAATACAATTAGAAGCAACTTATTCAGAACTGTTTTTTCTTACAGGGAAAAGCAAGAAGGTTTCAAAGCTGTTGCAACGTTTGAAGTGTAATCTAGTGCAGAAAACCAGTTCAAGGCAGTTCATACCTGGACTCATTGTTCGATTTTTCCTCTATAAACCTGATAATTCAAAGGACAAGATCAATTCAAGGGCAAAGCACTGCCCAGGGACCAGAAGCCGGTGCAGACCTACACGGGTAGCAAGTTTTGTGATTCCTACGCCTTGCACCACACCCACGGCTAATGAGTAATCGATAGAAGCCAGCAGCACGGGTCAGGCTGGAGCCTGCCTGCTCTCACTGGCACAGCAGGCTGTGTTGTATGGCTGGTTATTTGATGAAATTAGTGGAAAGGACAAACAGTGCTGTGATAAAAAAGCTGGAGATGTGTCTGGATGAGCATTAATGGGCTGGGATGTATTCTAACTGTACCACTCTGGCTTTGGGAGTTAGGTCCTTTCAGCTGGACCCCTGGTTCATTTCCCATAGTCTGCAGATGTGCAGCAGTGGCTTTGGTTAGCCTTAGGCACACAAGGAAAAACTCCTCTAAGCCCTCTCCAAAAGCAGCCCAGTATTGTCCCCAAGCCAGGCCATGGAAAAGGGAAACGGCCACATCAGAGTGTTGTGTTCAGTTCAGTTTGCTTTTCTGAAACACTTTTCGGCTTGGCCAAGCAGCCATGGCTGGGGCCATACGTGGGCCGTGGCAGGGGGAACTGGTTTAAACAGCACAAAACCCAGAGCTGGTGGCCAGAGCATGATACAGCACGACCTTCCCGCTGGCTCCCAGGGACATGGTCACAGTGTGCTGCCAGGGCAAAGCACCCTCTGTCCACTCCTCATCTGCCTCTGTGAAAACAAAGCTGTGGGTCCACTGAGGTGAAAGTGTCACTGCTTCCAGCTGCATGGAAACAGCAGAGCCAGGCACAGCAGTAAGGTCACTTGGCTGGCCGGTATTGGGATGTGGGTTTCTTTTGGTTGGCTGCTTATGTGGCTGTGCAGAGCTGGATGGGCACCATCAGGATGCACTGTGGAAAAGCGATGTGTGGATGCAGCAGTGACAGCCCTGTGTAAAAGTGCAAAGTGCTGCCTCCTGCTGCTCTCTTTGCCAGCACCTACAACACTGCAGCCCCTCTGAGCAGCTCCTGGTTCATGAGCTGCAAATCAGATGTGGACAGACACCACCTCTTTCACCTTCCAGCAGATGATGAGCTTGCCACTAGCCATGTCTTCACTCCCATTACCCCAAATCCTCCCCATTTCCTATTTGTTGTCATGTGACTCTGCCAGCAAAGGGTCTTGGGGATGCTGCATAGCAGTGGCATCCAACACCTTCCTCTGCTGCTCTCTCCTCCCCCAGGACACGGTTCATGGGGGCCATCAGCTCTCTCACCACCTGTTCTCATCCTCTGCTTGTTGATGACAGCTCAGATGGTCATTACATACAGGGGGGAAGGCACTGCAGGGACTGCCACTACTGCTGGAGTCAAGGTCTCTGTTTCCTCATGTGTCCTAAAACACCAGGGCTTTTCCATAGTGGAAATACAGCAAGCTTGTATTTGCCTCCATGCTCTCAGGTGTCCCTCTGAGATGCATGGGAAGGATGAGCCAGCCTGAGCAAGCACACAGCAAACAGCCTGTGGGGAGAGGGCCGTTCTGTCCCATTGGAAACAGCATAAACAGCATGAAGGAAAAAGGCTTCAAGAAAAGGAGAAAAATAATTAAAAATGCTGGGAGCCCCTGGCGGTGCCTGGAATCCCACGTGGTGGAGAAAAGGCCGTCTGGGATGCCAATTTTGGAGCTTGCCAGTGTGATCAGCCAGTTTTAGAAGCAAATGAGGACAGCCAAGGTCAGAGAGCATTGGGCCTCTGGGATTGTCGCTGTGCAGCTGAAAACTGGGAAAAAGGGGAAGCTGCAAGTCAAACACAGTTCTGTCCTTGCTGCTGCAGCTGTGGCTGGGCTCTCCAAGATCTCAGGGTGGCCAAGCCCCAGGGGCTGGCCTGGCTGCACACAGGGATAATGGGGCAAGAAGCTGGGTTTTTTTGGAGCCTCTGCTTGGGGTTGCAGGGGAAGGCAGGCAGTTCTGTGTTCAGAAAGCAAAGTGATGGGAACTCTAGGGAGCAGTGAGTAATTGTCAGGGCTTGGGAGACTTGCTCTGTTCTGTTTCTGGAGGAGAAAGCAGAAAAGACAGCTGTCTCCTGCTTTCCCCTCCCAGAAAGAGTAGAAGGTTTCCTGGGGATTCCTCAGACAACCCCCCTGAGTACATCTTGTTTTTCTGAGCTAATTGCTTTGGCTTCCTTGGGAAGTGCTGCCTGGGCACCAGCAGCCACCTTGCACTGCCATCAGAGCCCTATGCTCCCCTCTGTGCATTGCTAACCCCAGCCCCCACAGGGCTTGTGTGGGACTGGCACGGTGAGGGGTGAGTGAGTGTGTGTGTCCTGATGGACTCTTGGCCCCTGAGCAGTGGATTAAAGCCACGGTGCAAGGAGGCTGGGTCTCAGTCTGGGTGGCCATGGCACTTGTTCAAACCTCCTCTTGTTGCTTCAGCTAGTGGGACCATGGGGATGGCCATTGTGGGACACCAAAAAATTTGGGACAAAGCCTAGGCAACAGCCTGGGTTAGCCATGGTGAAGTCTGCAGTGAAGTGTATACCCCAAAAGGAAATGCTGATCAGTCTGAAACTTAGAGGCTGTTGAGGCTGCAGAAATCCCTGAAAAGGAAGGCGTATGTCTGGTGTAGGTTTGTTTTGCCACACAGAGCCATGTCATGTGCCTGTCCCATGTGCTGCAGGCAGGGACAATCCCCCAGCTGTTCTGAGCCACAAATAGGAAAAGCCCCCTGTGTAATCATGGCTTAGGTCAACTGGAAACAAAGCACTCCAGCTGCTGTGTGCTGCTCTCCATCACGACTTGGGAGGACAGGAACCTCCCCCAGCTGTGGCTGCAGGGATGAGAACAGTGCTTGAGGAGTGGGAAGCAGCTCAAGGGTCTGCAGGCTGGTTAATTCAAAGCACAACCCCACAAGACTTAGAATAACAAACAGCTTAATACTGACAACCAGAAAATAGCCCAGCCTCCAGACTCCCCCTGCCCTCTGCCCAGGACTGGGAGTGCAGCATGTAGGAGCTGAGGGATGTAAAGCCCTTGAAGCATCAGGACCACTTCCTCCAGAATGCAATTACAGGGTGAGAGCAGGGAGACAGTGGTGAATTCTTGGAGTGGTCAGCATCTTGTTATGTGACCACAACTGTACCACATCTCCAAATTGTGGCTCAGTTCCTCCTCCTAAGAAATGTGTGACTGCTGGAAACCATGTGATAGAGGCAAAGGAGAGTCACTGTATGAAAAGCAGAGCAAGGTCTCAAAACGCTGCTGGGCAGAAGATCCTCCCCATGAGGGAACAGCCTCTGGCTTCTTCTTAAAGACAAAAGAATGAACAGTTTGAACTAAAGAAACATACACTATTCAAACCCAGCTCCTTGTTGAAGCGAGGCACATGTTCCATCAATCACCAGCTGCTCCTGACTTGAAAATACAGCAGCTCCTCGTGTGGGTGGGAAAAATGAGCTCCAGCATTGTACAGCTTTTGTGAATCCTACTGCTGCCTCCTCTGTCTTTAAAAGAGCCAGGATCTGTACTCTGCAGTGCACTTACTGTGGCTACAGTCTGGTCTAAATTAAGTTCAACTCTCAGTGTTTGTCACCTTTCTGTTTCCTCAACATGTTTGCAGTGATGCACAGAGATGGTTTTAAACGGATTTCACTGCAGGCATTTATCAGATCAACCAGATAACACCCGATGTCCTGGTTGCAGGCAGAGATAGGATTTAGATCAAGTTTCCGTCTGAACAGCTGTGTCACCTCTAGGTGAGAGTAGGCCTGGGTAATGTCTCTGCAGGGAGAACCCCTGCACCATCCAGCTGTGGGGGAAGAGCTGTTCACTTAGAGCTGCATGCTCTGGACTCTCTTCTTGCATCAGCACGGAGAAGTTACTGCAGTTGTGGTAACTTGGGCTTACCTTTGGGCTTAGCTTTGCCCTGTTTTGCACTTATGTCATTGGAAACACCCTTTCAAAGTCCAAGCCAGGTTTTTACGATGCCCCTACCCAAGAGGTTGTGACTTCCTGAACTGCAGGGGTCAGAGCTGTTATCTCTAAGGGCCAGGGATCAAAGCTGAGTATTACATCCTGCTAAATGTGTTTATTCCCATATATAGTATTGGCACTGCAGTCGTGTCTGGAGTTCCTCCTTGGAAGTAGAGGCCCTCCAGTGGGGACAGACAGGCCCAGAAGTAATCCAGACTGGCTCTGACAGCATTCATCCAGTCTGGCTGGTTCAGGAGCTGTCTGAATTCTGAGGAGGGGGCGTATTCCTACCTGGTGGAGATAATAATTTCATTTCATCTCAGGTTTGTGACAAGAAACAATTTAGATAACTATAAGGCAGCAGGTGTCAAAGCTGGTGATTGGTGGTATCACCAGTGCTTCAGATTGTGGTTGATTGCAAAAGGGTGAAAAGAAGTAGAAATAACACATCTGTTTAGGGCGCCCAAGCCAGCACTGAAATGAGAGAGCTGCAGACAAGTGGAGACTGGGAAGCTGTTCCCAGAGAAAAAACATTCCAGCTGCCTGTGCCTAATACTCCCACTGATGTGACAGAAAAGTGATGGGAGCACTGAGATTAATTCCTCCATGTATCTTAGGTACAGACACTCCTCACATGGCTGAGCACATTGTGTTATAGCATTATTAATTGCTTTGACTTGGAAGAAACAGAAAAAAAGAATCTTTAATCTAAGATACTTTATTTTTTCTGGTTTCCAGTGTATTACCTTTTCTTTGGTATCTACTACAGCTGGAACAACCACATCTACGCTACCAGGAAAAAGGTCATTAATCAGCAACTTCCTTCAACTTTTCTGCAACCATGTGCATGTTGCACTTTGAAATATATCCCTGACAAATTAAAAGAAGTGTTGGAATGAGTCCATGGGAAACATAAGTTCAGTAACCAGATCTGTAGTATACAACATCTGTCAAGATAACGTGATCTCTCAGCAGCTTTGATGTGGTGGAAGGGGGCCACTGAGTTCCCCTGAGAAAGTTTGCCTTCATTCTCTCTATTAATTAGATCTGTAGGCAGCCTCAGCACAAAGATTTTCTAAACCAAAACCCTGAGTGCATTAACAACTGAATGGATCCTTGAAAAGGCACAGTTACTGAACATCACTCAGTACCCAGACTTCCCTAAAAATGTGAAGCCCTTTGGGCTGAAAGTTGTAATAAATGTGCCTCTCTTGTGGAGCTCCAGGCTCACAGGGAGAGAAGGGTTAAAGGAAATATGTCCTCTCCTCTGAACAGGGCCTTGCAGGAAAGGCAGTGATCAGAGCACAGATAGCTGTGCCTTGATCAAAGCTCCCCCTCACTTCTGGCAGACCAGGCAGTGGGAAGCAGAGCCGTCTCCTTCCTGAAATGATGCATCTGGAGCCAGCAGCAGGGAGAAGGCAGAGGGATGGACTCCTTATTCAGCATCTTCTCCAGGCAAAGCTAGGGTGGCTTTGAAGGGAATGCTGCAAGAGCCCTTTTCATCCTCTGGACAAGTTGAGAGATGAGGAATAACCCTGCCCTGGCACAGGGGAGGAGGAGCCCCATCTCAGAGCAAGGGAGCAGGAACAGAGCAACAGTTCTGGCTGGTGCCTGCTCTGTGTTGGTGACATAAGGTCCCAGGTGGGAGGAAGTGGAGGGATGGGCTGGAGTCAGATAAATTGCTCTGGAAATGAGGGCCTGAGTCAGACAGTGGCCAGCCAACCTTCTCCTGGGTATTTGTCCTGGCTGTTTAGAAACAGGGAGTTGCCTCCTTGCCCCTGGCAGCCCTGACTTGGCACTATGGGTTCCCCTCTTGTGATGCATGTGACACTAGATCTTGTCCCTGTACTGCTGTGCAATATGGCATTTCTCTGCCCATCTCCACAGTCCCAAGGTTGTGGTTACCCAGCCCCACACCTTTTTTTCTCTGGCTCAGCCCACGGATCTCTTCCTAGGAGAGATAATTGAAGTGTGAGCCTGTCTGGGCTACCCTGCTATACCTCCTTGGAGAGGCTCTTCCCAGCTTCTCTTGCTACACATATCCACACATATCAGCGCTGGAAATGGGTTAGCTGGGAAAACAAGGAGGCAGCTCTGCTACCTCCCACCTTATGCACCACTGAACTGGGAAAAAGAATCTGCTCAGAGGCTGCCACCCCATTTCACATGGCTCACTGCAGAGACAAACAGGAGCACAAAGCAGGGGGTAAACCCTGGACTAAGGTAGGGTTTGAAGGCCAGAGACTCCAGGGAAGGAGGTGTTGCTGGTGCAGCAGCAGTGCAAAACATTGTATGTGAATAAGGAATTCAGAAAGGGCAGGGGAACTCTGCAGACTGAGGAGCCTTGCTCCAGGGTGTTCGTGCTCAGGCAGTCCCCATGTGACTGGAAGTGCTTGTCCCTGTGACTGCTCCAGCACTGTCCCCCACGGGAAATGTGCTTTGCTCTTCAGGCTTAAGCAGCTTCTAGGGTCACACAGGGTGGCTGCCTCCAGGGACTGCTGTCCCTGTGGCTGGAGCACATGCCAAGCTCAGATGGCCGCTGACTCATTTTCCACCCCTGGACAGGGTGTCCTCACTGAGCTCACTGAGGAGCCTGTGCCTGCCATGGCCAAAGCCTCCTCAATCTCTGAGAGTGACCAGAGGGATGAATCAGCAGAGGATAGAGCCAGAGCACGAGCAGTGATAGTAGAAGGGCAGCACACAGGTGCTCCTGCATCTGCACCATGGTTACCCAGGCAAGACCATGTCTGTTAGTTGGACATGAGCATCATCATGTCTCATCACTCTGGGGCTGGTGTTTCTCCTCAGGAGAGCTGCTGGTGAGGGATAATGGAAGCAGTGTCCTGAAGGATGAATCACATCACACAGAATTCATCCATGAGCTACCTAAGAACTCTGGAAGGAGCTATTGCTTAATGAGGCCATGTGAAGAAAGAAAAACCATTGCAAGCAGGAGAAACTGGAGCAAAGCTTGTAATGGAAACTCAGCTAAAATAGCCAAGGCAGTATATCCTACTGCTCAGCCTGTGTCTATGAGGGCAGAGCCTGGGACCAGGAAAAGTCCCAAGAAGAAGTAAATTAGAGAGAAGTTTACCCTGGGACCTTGCTGTGCTTTCCCTCTCATTTCAGGTTCCTGAGCTCCAGACAGAGCTGATCAGTGGCAGACAGACTGTCATATGGATGTCCCTTCTCTAAGTAAGCAGAGAGGCACTTCTGCTGTCCCCTGTCCCTCCAGGGAGACCTGTGCCACCTGTGGGGAACATGCTTGGCTTAACATACCTGTGTGGTATCCAGAGACACAGGATGAACATCCACCAGCAGCACCTCTCTGCTGTGAATGCTTTGCTCCTTGCAAATGGACCCCTCCAGCCCCGTCTCCATATTTTGGCAGCTGGGGAAGTGCTGATGAAGCTCCTGCCTCATTGCATGTCTCAGCTGGTACAGCAGCAGCTGAGTACAGGGAGTTGTGGTAGCCCAGAGCTCAGGCAGCAGTAATGCATTCTCCCTGTTAGCAGGTGAGGGATGTTGGGCACACACGGTGGAAAGGAATACCAGTGAGTTCTGCAAGCACTTCCCCAGAGGAGCTGGAAACACAGGGGGATGCAGACAGGGTGGCCTCATGTCTGGTTCACCTTCTCAAATCTTTCAAACCAGGAGCCAAGAGCGGACAAGGCCCAGCAGTTCATCTGGCAGAAACCCTCTGCTGAGAAGAACAGGAGAAGCCCAAATGAGCAAAGAGTAGATGAATAGCCTGTGAGTCAGTATCCCTGCTGTCCCTGCTTGGCCAGAGCCCAGGGCGTGGGAGGGAGGGAGGAAGGCAGAAGGGCTGGGGTGTAGAATCTGTCTGGCTTTCATGCTTACTGACTTACTTGTGGCCTGCAGTTTTATTTTTCCCTGCACAACTTGGTTCAGTACTCAGGTAAATCTCATGTCAGGCACAGAGTCATTCAGATATATAAGAGGACTGGACAATGTCCATGTCCTGGCCATTGCCTACCTCTTCTCCTTGGGGCAGGAGCACCTCCAAGGGTGTTTGGGGCAGGCAGACCCCTCTCTAGACCTGCCAAGTGAGCGTCAGTTGTCCTAGGTAAGTCCAGGACACTGCCCTGAGTGCCCAGGGTTCTGTTTGCCAGGGTTCATGGCCTGCCCCTATCACTTCTGCCACTGTATAGGAATAGCCCCAGGCAAACCAGGCTCCCTGCCAGCATGCAGTGGGCCAAGAAGAGCTGAGTTTAGGCACTAATTGCATCCCTGACCTGGAGCTGAGATGACAGAAGTCTCATAGCTCTGCTGAAGGCACAAAAGGATGCTCTAAGGGCATCAAAGCTGCTGGCCACCAGGCAGGACATGTGAGGGGAAATGAGGCTTGTGTTAGGTACATGGTTCTTCCATGCAGACTTCCTGTGACCCTCCTCATTGCAAGTCTCACCACTCTGGGGACCCCCTGATTCCACTCAGCCCCTGTGGGACCCCAAAGCTGTCTAAGATAGGACTAAACCAGGAACTACCATTGGAGATGCCTCATGGGCCCTTGTGTCTGCAGAGGGAAAAGCCAGGAAAGAACCAAATGCTTAGAGAGAATAAATGAAAAGAGAAAAGGGTTTAAAATGCAGGAACAGGGACCAGAAAGATGTCCCAGAAAGCAGAGCATCCCCACCAGGCTCATCATTCCCAGAGTCAGTTTATGCTGCCCTGTCCAGGGTGTATGTCTGGGGATATCCAAGGATGAGGCAGCAAGGAAAAGTCCCACAGTCTCTCTGTCTTCCCACCACCCTGTCCAGGCACTGTGGGATACTGGGATCAATAGACCTCTAGTCAAACCCAGTTCCATCTCATCTCAATTTTCGTGAGGTAATTTCAGTTTTAAAAGCTCCCCTGGAATTACTTTGCTTTCAGAAAATGTTTGGCCTTGGTGCTGCTGGCCTGCAAGTTCCTGGTGAGACCAAAGGAAAATGTGTCTGCAAAGCCTGAGGAATATTTATCAAGCTGATTTTGAATTTAGTTCATTAGCAATTACCTTGATTTGTCTTCCCCTGTTCTTGCCAATTTACCAGGGCAACGTCTTGGAAACTCACCTCATTTGGAGAGAACAGGATGTAATTAGCCAGATAATCTGCTCATTCCCCTGTCAACCTCTCTGTGCCCGGTCCCCACACACGCAGTGGCTGTGCAGGCTGGATCAGACCTGATTTCTGGTGCTGTTTATGCACTTAGTGCCACACAGGCAGGAACTAAGATGCTGTCCTGGCCTCAGGCAATGACAAAACCACCTCTTGGATCACTCCTCAGGCTGTAACCCCTGGACTGAAACCATCTGGGAGCTTTTGTTCTGGGGTTAGTTCCTCTGCCAGGACAACAGAATTCCCAAGGGTACGCAGATACCTATTTTTGAAAAGGATGAGGATGATTTACTTCTCACAGGCAGTTCCTTTCTACTTTCTTGCTGTGTCCATCTTTGCTGCTTTTTTCCAGACCACTAGCTACGGTCAAGCGACTAAGCTGCAAGTTGCAGCACAGCAAGGGCTCAGTCACAAGTCACTGGGCACAGATGGCACCACGTAAGTGATGCCTGAACATTTTAACTGCTCAGGGAAATTTCAGGGAATACCCAATGCTGCAGAGTCCTTCAGAGACAGAGGAGACTTTATTTTCTACATCAGTCCTGGACTTGCAATTCAGTCTGTGGGGAGGAATACTGCATGTTGCCTGTTACAGCTTTCTTCCCTTTACTAAAGACCTCTCTGCAATGCCATGGGGGCTGTACAGCACTGCCCATGATATTGGGGCAGTGCTGTAGGTCTGTGGTTAAGTGGTGCCTCCCTTAATTTCCCTCTCTCTGGCCATACTGTGTGCCTTGGGCTGATAAGCACATGCCACCTTCCGCCCTTGGGAGAGGCCCTGCCACGGAGGTGGGGGTGCAAATGCCCTGTGTTTCTCTCAGACCACAACTGAATTTGAGACTCTTTGAGTCTTTGGCTTGTCACTCAGTAGCAGACGACAGCAACGAGGACCAGAGCAGGGTGTCACAGTGGGTCAGTTTGTGGGGACTGAGGGGCAGCAAGAGAGGCTGGTGAGGTGCCAGAGCTGGAGCTGTGAATGCCTGTCCCATGTGGAGAGGGGCAGAAATGTGACAACGGGGCAAGGCAGGGAGCACCAGGTCCTGCAGCAGCCAGCACTGGAAAGGGCTGTCCTGCTGCCAGGCTCAGGACTCTCCATAGCCCTTCTGCTGCCACCCTGTTAGGAGCTCCCTAGGGAGGTCTTTCAGCCTGTTTTCCTGGTTTTGAATGCAGGGTTATCACACAGCTTTTCCTCGGTGACAAATGAGCAGGTGACGGTGCCGTGAGAACTGTGCCAGGTAAGTCCTGCAGCCCTGAGACCGGCGGCAGGGAAAGGCAGCAGAGGGACCCAGCTGATGGCAGATTTTCTGTGCTGAGGGCTGTACATGGCCCATCCCCTTCTGAGAACCAGGATAGTACGGAAGCACAGTCAGAGCTGTGCGAGCACGGAGCCTGGGCTGGGGCAGGAATGGCTGGAGGGAAACGGGATCCGTGGAACTGACAGTGTCCGACAGGGGGACAGCCAGACACCAGCACTGCAGCACCCCAGCTGCTTCACCAAGCTGAGGGGAACAAAAATGCCACCCCCACCCTCGGGAACCGCGTCTTCTTTCCTCCCATCCACTCTGGAAGGGTCTCTGAGCGGGCTCCGAGGGGTCCCTCAGGGGCTGCGGGGTTTGGGACAGCTTTTTGATGGCAGGTGTGAGCTCTGCACTGACGGCTGCTTCACGTCAAGGCTGTCCTTTGCAAAAGGAGCCTCTGGACATTTGGAAACGCAGCACAAACACGTCGCTGCTAGAAGCGTATCAGAAAACATCACTGCTCCCAAAACCAGACACCACCAGGGTCACATCAAAGCACTACACACACCCCGAGGCCACCTGGGGCTGTCTGTGGGGACACTCAGGCCTTTCCCAGGTCAGGTCCCGACCGTGCCCGGCCATGGCAGGGAGCTGCGCTGCTCTACCTCCGCTCCCTGCTCGGGGGATGGCGATGAAACGCCTCTCTCCGCTCCTCAGGCCGTGAAACGGCGGATCTTCGCCACGGAGGTGACGCCAGGAGGAAGGAGATGATNCCGCCGCCGCCGCTCCAGGCCGTGCTGGTCGCCGACAGCTTCAACCGCCGCTTTTTCCCGATCTCCAAGGACCGGCCGCGGGTGAGAAATCCCCTCTGGGTGCTGCTGCCTGCGCCGCGCCGGTGCCTCCGGGGCCGCCTGTCCGGTGTGCACTGTGCCCAGGAGGCCGGGGTGGGCAGGGATCTGGCGAGAGGCCGGGCTGGGTCGGGAGGGGGCGAGGCTTCTCCCGCCCTCCTGCGCTCCGGCAGTTTCTGTTCCCCGCTGGAGAGGCGGCGGGGATCGGTCGCTGTGTCGGTGTGTCCGCTTTGCCGTATGGCGTGGCCAGCAGCGCTGTTGGCTCCTCGTCTGTGGCTGGTGCAGGACTGGCAGCGGGTTTGGACAGGCTTGTTTCTGATAAAGGAAAGAAACGAAATCTTGGCCCTTGCCAGCTGTCATGCGTGTAATATGGCCAGAAAAATGGATGGGAGTAGTACTTTAATTATCTAGCTCAAAGGCTGTGTGTTAAAGGAACATAAAAAGCTTCTGGAGACTTTAGGTCTGAATAATTATCTCACCTCGTTTGCTGATTAAGTGTTGGTGGTGCTTGTAATTATACACGCGAGCTCAGGCCTGAAATTAAACAGCCCCAAAAATGAATTAAGGAATGGTATGCCATCACTCAGGTGTGAGTCAGTAACTCAGTTTAAAAGTGTGAGTTGAATCTCAAGTCAAGAGAGTACTTATTTCAATTTAGGTTGAGGTTTTTTTGCCCTTGTTTAATTCTGGACACTCGTATTCCTGTGGCTTCATCCTTCATGTCTGACAGGTTTTTCTTGAAGCTGTCAAAGCCTGAGTCAGGGAATCAGCGCTTTTTTTTTCCCAGTCTTTGTCATTTATCTGAGTCTTCTTGAACAGTTTTCAGTGATAACTTCACTTTTTTATGCCTTCCTTTCTGAACTGAGGATCTGCCCCTAGATCACAAATTAGCTCTTACTGTTTAGATCAACTCTGAAAGATTTTTATAAAACCTGGTGGAGCAGTTACTTGTGTTATGTTTCTGGTACTATTGATGACATTATATCCCCAAGTTGGAAGGGGCTGTTGCTGATGTTGGGGCACTGAGTGTTTGTTCAGCTATCTGTATGGTTTTCTGGTTTTGTTTTTTTTTNGCCCCGCTCCCGCTGGGATGCGCCGCCCCGCGCTGTTGTGTCCCCGCCGGGCGCCCGTTGCCGCTCCCGTCGCGAGCGGAAGCGGAAGCGGCGGCGGCCGCGTGCGGCGATGGCGGCCCGCGGTACCGCGCGG
>VXBC01009726.1:224757-245529 GCA_013399945.1 Ploceus nigricollis
GGCTTCATCCTTCATGTCTGACAGGTTTTTCTTGAAGCTGTCAAAGCCTGAGTCAGGGAATCAGCGCTTTTTTTTTCCCAGTCTTTGTCATTTATCTGAGTCTTCTTGAACAGTTTTCAGTGATAACTTCACTTTTTTATGCCTTCCTTTCTGAACTGAGGATCTGCCCCTAGATCACAAATTAGCTCTTACTGTTTAGATCAACTCTGAAAGATTTTTATAAAACCTGGTGGAGCAGTTACTTGTGTTATGTTTCTGGTACTATTGATGACATTATATCCCCAAGTTGGAAGGGGCTGTTGCTGATGTTGGGGCACTGAGTGTTTGTTCAGCTATCTGTATGGTTTTCTGGTTTTGTTTTTTTTTTTCAGGCCCTTTTACCTATGGCAAATGTGGCCATGATTGATTATACCTTGGAGTTTCTAACAGCAACTGGAGTGGAAGAAACCTTTGTTTTCTGCTGTTGGAAGTCAGCTGAGATAAAAGAGCATTTGCAGTAAGAATTCTCTTCTTCTTTTTAGTTTTATCATGGGAAGTATTTGTCTGGCCTCCAACAAGCCTCAAAGGCCTCACTGACTCTTATGAAAACTGTAAGAGACACCCTTTCAGCAGTGGTCTCCCAGCATATCTCAGAAAAGACCATCCCTGCTCTGTGGGAGGGTGGTTGTGCAGTGTGTTAAAAGGCTTGAGTGTTGTGGGGCTGCTCCTCAGTTCCCCTTCTGAGCGTGCCTGAGCCTGGCAATAGCAGGCTCACTGTCACAGGATGCTTCTTGCACCCCCTTATAGGTGTGGCACGCACTGGGGCTCTGTGTCCTAGTGTGTCTGTGGGAACAGCCTCTTGTTTTTTTCCTTCTTCCAGAAAATCCAAGTGGTGCCGGCACACGTCTCCCAACACGGTGCGCTTTGTCACCTCGGACCTGTACCGCTCCCTTGGTGACGTGCTGCGCGACGTGGATGCCAAGTCCCTTGTTCGTTCCGACTTCATCCTGGTCACTGGTGATGTGGTGTCCAACTTCAATATATCCAAAGCCCTGGAGGAGCACAAGTAGGTGCTGGAAGAGTGGATGCTTGCCTGGTGTGCTGAGGCTGCGGTCTGTAGCTCTCTGAGGAGTGTTCTCATAGTTCTGCCCTCCTTTCTCAGGTTGCGTCGTAAGATGGAAAAGAATGTGTCGGTGATGACGATGATATTCAAGGAGTCCTCGCCTGGCCACCATGCCAGGTGCAAGGAGGATGACATTATTATTGCTATGGACAGTGCCACAAACCGTGTCCTTCACTACCAGAGAACGCAGGGGCTGAAACGATTCCGCTTTCCTATGGTGCGTCTGGAATCTGGCAGGTGGAAAAGGGCTGTGGTAGTGAAGCAGCCCACCCAAGGAGATCCTCCTTGAATGAGGGCTGGGGAGCTGTCCTAGCTGCTCCTCTAGGAGGAGCAGATGATAGGAAGTAACTTGGGGTAAACTGGCTTTTTTCCCCCTTAATCTTTATTTGAGGATTGGTGAAATTGTGCTGAGACATGGATGTTTGTGACTCATTCCAGTTTGAACATGAGGCAGATGATTTCTCAAAGTTCAGGTTTTGCCCTTTATTTCCTTTCCATGATGTAAAACAAGGGAGGGAGATTATTTGTGATATCGCAGGGGCTCCCAAATTGGGGTGCATATACCACTACCATACACAAACCATTTTTGCCAAATCATTTAGGTCGGAAAAGAGCTCTGAGGTCAGAGAGTCCAACCTTTGATCAGCATCTCATCAACTAGACCATGGCACCTCCAGTCATTTCTTGAACACCTCCAGGGGTGGGATACCAGCACCTCCCTGGGCAGTCCATTCCAGTGTTTAACAACCCTTTCCTTTTTGAAGTGTTGTTGAGCATGATATGGGGTGGAATTAGAGGTGCAAGGACTGGTACCTCTTTTTACCTGTTTGTTCACCTAATAATGTAGTCAGTGCTCTGTAAATGTCTATGGAAGCTCTTTCTCCATGAGATAGATGGACCAGTTTCTTTCTTCAACTCAGAACTAAGGCTGTGATTGTATAATATTTTCATCCCCAAATCAGTAATCAGGAGATTGTTTCATGTCTTCAAATGGAAGTACAAACCACTATAGGAAACAGAAAAGGAAAAACAAAAAAAAACCAAAACCCAACAATACAAAACTGACCCCCAGCTGTAAAAATTGTATTTGGATTTATCCGTGGTTTGTTTGTGCAGTTGTAGCTCCCAGAGACTGAGGTAAGGAGCCTCCTGGAGGAAAAGTGATTGTTGGAAGTACAAGCTGTTTCTGGGAGAGCTGCACTGTCTGGGGGCAGGGACAGTCTCTGCTGGCTGACACTCAGCTCTTTGTGTGACCAGTCTGTGCCTGCTAAGATTGGGTCTAGTGTAGATTGTAGATTTCTCTGATCCTCAGAACTTCAGCTAGTTTAATAATTCAGTCAGTACTGCCCCTGGCTTATAGAAGGCTTTTGAGGTTCGATACTGTGTGAGGCACTCAGGTCATCTGAATTTTTTCCTCCTTCAGAGTCTGTTCCAGAACTCTATTGAGAACATTGAGGTGCGCCATGACTTGTTGGATTGTCATATCAGCATCTGCTCTCCACAGGTGAGCCCTCCCCTTCCAAGGGTCCAAAATTCAGTCTGCACTGCTCCCCCTTGGCACTGCTGGTGTGCAGGGTGTATGTGGCCTGAGTACCAGGTTTGGAAACAGAACTGGGTGATCATGTGGTGCTGCTGTGTGGGACACGTGGGGCTCAGTCTGTTTCTGGCATCCACTGCTCAAGCCCAGGAGATCTTAGAACTACACAGTGGATGCATCCAGAGACTGGCTGATTTGGCACAGATTGAAACTATTTCAGGAAATAAGTGATTTCACTTTGGATATAATAACATCTGTGGAGCAGAGGTGGTGGCTGTGGAGAAGTGTCAGTACTTTTAAGCTGGTACCATGTTAGGGTAACATTCAGAGTTATTCCAGCTAAGGCTCGCTATCATATCTTCCAGATCTGATAAAGTTTGTCTGCAGCCTTCCTTTGGGGGTGAAAGTACAAAGTAAGGCTGGGAAAATTGCTTGGAAATGCTAAAGCAATGTTTTGCCCCTTTTGAAAATCAGAATCTGTTCATGGATTCTGGAGGAGTAGTAGGGGGAGGAGATGGGAGGGTCAAAATTCCTAGCAGAAGGAGTCAGAGCTTTATTCAAGGCAAGACCATCACTTTCCTATTTTGTATAACTTGGCTCTAACTATATTATTTCCATGTACTTTATTCCTGGCAGGTGGCTGAACTGTTCACAGACAATTTTGACTACCAGACACGGGATGACTTTGTGCGTGGCCTGTTGGTGAATGAGGAGGTAAGGAGAGGGTTGTTACAAAGGAAGATCCTGTTACTTTGCCTCAGAGAACCTTTTGACGTGCTCCTGCCTGTCTCCCAGGTCCTGGGGAACCAGATCCATATGCATGTGACAACAGAAGAGTATGGTGCTCATATATGCAACCTGCTGATGTACGAAGCTGTGTGCTCTGACATCATCCGGCGCTGGGTTTATCCTCTCACTCCAGAGATGAACTTCACTGATGACAAGAACCAGAGTTACACCCACTCTAAACACAACATTTACCGAGGGGTGGATGTGAGCCTCGGTCACGGCAGCGTGCTGGAAGAGAACGTACTCATCGGGCAGGGAACGGTCATTGGCAGCAACTGCTCCATCACCAACAGTGTTATTGGGCAGAACTGTAGGATAGGTGAGTGCAAGACTGGGGGATGTGCCAGCCGTGCCAGGCCAGGGCACACGTTTGCTGGAATTCAGTATTTAAAGTGCGTTTGGCACTGAGAGAAGGTGATAGGTAGGTACTGATTGATTGCTAATGGGGATAAAGGAGAAGAGCTTGGTTTTCCAGCAGAGGAGAGAGATAAAAGTTTTCAGGGTACCATAATGAAGCTGGAAAGTACTTCATGAAAATGAGTTGTTTCAGCAGCAGAGAATGCATGACCTTTACTGATCTGAAATTATCAACTACCACCATCCTGCAAATGAGGGACATCTGTCCTCATTTTCATGAGCTGTTTCCTAACACTCCTAACCTTTTTTTTTGTGTTTTGGCTGAATTTATCCAAAACTAAGATGTCATTTGTTACTCAGAAGTCTCTGTAGAGAACAAATTTGTCTTTCAACTTTGGGTAAGAAGTGGATGTAGGCCTCTGAGGCAAATCTTCCCCTGTTGTCAAACATCCATCGTGTGTCAAGGGGGTTGGGAGTCAGTAAGATGCTTCCTAGTGGACTCAACAGTGTCAGAGAGCACCAGATATCGCCTTCCTCAACATATTTGTACTTGGTGGTGTATAACAGGTGATAAAGTCACTTTGGATGGAGCTGTTCTGTGGGACCGAGTGCACATAGCAGATAATGTGGAGATCCACCATTCTGTTATCTGTGATGAGGCTGAAGTGAAGGAGAAAGTAAAGCTAAAGCCCCGCTGTGTCCTCTCTTCTCAGGTGAGTTGATTTATGTCTGTTCTGCTTTCTGCCTCTCCTGGCAGGTTACTCATCTTACACTGTACTATTCCAGAACACAGGGCTGCCCCAAGCCTTTTTGCAGAGGTGGAGACTGTGCTACTGCTCCCACCCTTTTCTTCCCTTTGTTTGGCTGGGGCAGCATAGTATGGAAAGTAGCAGTGCTGGTGTCTTCAGTTACACTTATTAGTGTCAGCTTGTCTGGAGCTGCTGGTGGAGGTACAAGGAGGCAGTCGGAGAGTTTGTCATTAAGATGTGTTTCACTTATTTTCAGGTAGTAGTAGGTCCTGGCATCACTCTCTCTGAGGGCACAGTGATCTCTCTTCACCCCCCAGATGAAGAAGAAGAAGATGATGACCAGTTCAGTGATGATTCTGGTGTGAACAAGGAGAGCAAAGTGAAACTGAAAGGTATGAGAGTCTCTGTGCACTAAAGCTATGCAGAAGGTTTTGTCTTCCATGATCTTTTGGGGTCTTTACCAGCCCCGTTCCAGACACTGCAGTGCCAGAGTGGAGCTTAGTGCTGCATTCAACCTGGAACCTATGTGTTTTCATCAGGGCGAGCAAGGATACTCAGCTGTGTCCAAGGGCTGTGTCCTTGTGAAGTACTGTTGCTACAGTGTGGGTTTGTCAAGGGATCTAAACATGGTCTGCCAAATGTTGCTGCTGTAAGAAGGAGTAAGTCACTTGTCAAGGCATGTGAGAAAATGAAAGCTGAAATCCATATGCATCTGCAGGAATCCCAGCTCTCTCTTGATGAAGGCTATTTAGGTGCAGTGACATGCAGGTTATACAGTCTATTTTAGGGTTACCTGTAAGCAGATCCGCTACATCCACACTCTGATTGCTGATTCTGTTTCAGGTTACAATAAAAAGGACGTAGGCTCAGAGGGCAGAGGCTATCTCTGGAAAGCAGATGACAAGAATGAAGAGGATGAAGAAGAGCAGAGGCAAAGCCTATGGGGTGAGGAAAAGTTTAGTGTGGTCATCTGGGGGTGAACAGACAGGCATGTGTTGGGGAAACTGGCCAAGTGGGATGCTGGTAATTGTGTCTAGAGCAAGACCTGGGCTTCGTGAAGCAGACTGGCTCCAGATAACAGCTATGTGTGGAGGGAAGGTGAGAGGTAAAAGCAGGTCATGGACCAGATTCTCTACCTGTGCTCTGTGGAAGGTGTTAGTTAGATATTTGCCTTGCACTAACACACAGAGCTGTCTGTGCTGGGAATGCTGCACTATGGGACACCAGGCCCTCCCTCAGATGGGAGTATGCTTTGGCTATTCCAGGTGCTGCTGGCTTTCTTCCTGCCAGTGGCAGTGTCTGCTGACATTGCTCCATTGTGACTCAGCAGTCTGCGCAAAATGCAGTTGCTTCTGTCCCTGTCCTTTGTTGAGCCTGCAGACTCACAAAAAATTCCATTATCTTAGTACCAGCTGTAGTGTTCCCTCTGCAGCAAATCTAATCATCTGGACCTGTAAATAGAACCTTCCTTGCAAGGACAGATAGTTGCTGACTTGGCTGGGAAGTCCCTGGGACACCTGGTTCCTCATGGCATATGATGGTTGCAGCTTTTGAGTGCTGAATGCTGCATCTTCTCCTTCCTCAGGCCCAGCTATTCACTCAGAGGAAGAGAGTGAATCTGACAGTGACCTGAGCATGGGCTCTGAGGAGCCAGACAGTCGGGCAGCTTCCCCTCAGCTGGATGACATCAAAGGTGAGATGGGCTCTGAAGAACTGCAGTGACTCTGTAGATAATGCAGTGTGTGAGGTTTGTGCTGCTTTCTCTGGGTGTATTGGAAAATTTGTGCACCTCTGTGATATGTTGTTTCCTGATCTCATTTCCTGCATTTTCTACAGAGTTCTTTAATATTCCATGTATCACTGCCAGGTTAACCCAAGGCAGTCAAGGATGAGAAACTAGCAAAGAGTCTCCATCTTTCTCATTCCTCATCACTGCACCTTCATAAAGAGACCTCCCTGAGTTATCTATTTAAATGGCAGTGTCATTGCCTAATTTTAGAGACTATGGGAAGGTCCAGCCGAGTTTCTCTGTATGGACAGCTTAGTACTGTAATCATTCTGGAGAAATAAATGTCCTCGTAGGAGCTGCCTCTTTTGGCGGAGGTGTTTTGGTTTTCTGTTTTGTTGTGTTAAGCTTACCTGGATTTGAAAGAGGTTCAGGCCAAATTGGAAAAAACAAAAAACTTTCTCATGTTGGAATATCACCCCAAAGGAAATAAAACCAATAAATTTTAGATTTGAATTAATATTTTCAGTTATGGGAAGATGAGGTTTGTCTGAATAGGAAAGGCTAGATTGTGAAAGTATAATAGAAACTCTGCTCTAAAAAGCTGCAGAGGTAAATAGCTTTGTACTGGTTTCTGTGGATAGATCAATGACATTTAGTAGGTGGTTTCCTTTGTTTGAATTATATCCCATTATTTATAAGTATAGTTGCTGTGGGTTTGTGTCAGTGTACGGGGAACAAATAAACATCTGTGTCAGAATGCTTTTTTTGTGAAGGGCATCATTCCTTCAGTAATGAGCAGTTTGAAGAATCAGTGCTTTTCCCTCATGTCTAACTGCCTGTCTTTCTTTCATTAGTTTTCCAGAATGAGGTTCTGGGTACGTTACAAAGGGGTGAAGAAGAAAATATTTCCTGTGACAACCTGGTCCTGGAAATCAATTCCCTCAAGTGAGTTGGGGATATCCTTAGGGATCCTCGGGGTGTCCTTAGGGATATTGTCCCTTATGCTGAACAGTTGGGATTGACAGCAGGCATATCAAAAGAGGAGGAGAAACCACGTGAATGCCCATTGTTAGACATTTTGTCAGTGTGGAGCATGAGAAATGCAGCTTAGACATCATGACTGAATGACAGCAGGAGTTGATGGAGACCACCAGCTGCACCTCTAGCATCCTTGGTGGTTAGTCTTTTCCTGCCCCATCTCTGTAACAAGAGATTGAATTGCTGCTAAATAACTGTGGGCTGAAGAGAAAAGGCCAGTTCTTGGCATGACTGCCTGGAAGTTCATGCAGCGTCTGTTGCTCTGGGCATTGCAGCATTCAGCCAGCTGCTTGCAGCTGGGGCTGTGCTGTGGTGTGGCTTGTCCACAGTATTTTTACAGCAACAAGTCTAGAACACATAATCAGAGTGCCTTTTATCTAGTGTTTCTCAGATCCAAACCTGTGTGCCTTCTTTTATGCAAGAGCATTCCTGCAGCACTCTGGTAAATGTGAGGGTGCTGTCCCTGCAGCAGCTTGTTCCAATTGTGATAACAGATTTTCCAGGCCTTATGCAGGGCCTGATGCAATGCAAAGTGATTTTATTGTCTGAATATTTGGAAAACAAAATAAACAAATAAGAAATAGGTTGAGAAGATGAAAATCAGATTTTCTACTCTATCTCTGTAAATAGCCACAGTCTGCAGAGATCAGACAGTGTGAAATGTTGAGGGTTTTTGCCTTTTTCATTGTAGGTATGCATATAACATTAGCCTGAAGGAGATGATGCAGGTGCTCAGTAAAGTGATCCTGGAGTTCCCACTGCAGCAGCTGGATGCAAACCTGGACTCCCAGAACTATTTCTCAGCGTTACTTCCTGTGAGTCCTGCTCCATTTGACAACTCTTTGGGCTTGTCTCATAGTGTGTAACAGTATTTCTGTCTGCCCTAGGTAGTTCGTGCCTGAGAAATCTCTTTGTTTAAGCCTGGAGCCACTTGAACTCCTTGAGTTCATGAGCCTCTTTGTCTTCTATAGAAGTAAAAATGAACTGAAACTGTTGTTCCTGTTTGACAGAGCTCAGCTGAGACTGTAGGTGTGGGAGCTCTACTTCAGTAACTGTGGTTGTTTCTGTTGCCTGTATGAGACAGTAGAAGTGCATAATTTGTAAAAGAGAGAAGAGAAGGTCTGTTAGAGATGTCTTTACAGGCTTGCATTCCAGCAACCTGCTTCCAGTCCATCTCAAGTCTTGTCCCTGGGGCAGTGGGGAGTACTCCTCTCCCAATGGGATCCTTTCCAAGGTCTTACTTGTCTGCATACCATAACTGGTGCCAATTTTTTTTTCAGCCAAATGCAAAGGCATGATATTGTTGTCTTTGTACAAAGATAAAGTTCTGCTTTGTTTGTAGGGAGATGGGTTGTATAGTTGGGTGTACCAACTTCAATTTCCTGCCTTATGGCAGACAAAATAGGGTAGGATCTGTTTTAAAAAGCAGGCAGTCTTCTCTTAATGTTTTTGTTCACCCCAGCTGAAGTCATTGTAGGATTTTTGTCTCCTTTTTACAGTCCATTTATGTATTTGACTTTGCAAACTACAGATTCTGAAGATGCTCTTTCAGAATGAATAGGTCTGACATGTTTGGGACAGATTACTTCATTTTTTTTTAGGACTACTTTTTTTTTTTAGGAGATTGGGAGGAGCACTAGACCTCCTCATAATCCTTTCTCCGAGGAAGTATGTGCTTTCAATTGATAGGAAAGGGTGGAAAACTAATTCTCCTTTGTGTAGATGTAAACATGCTACTTAATTCACCCCTTGGACTTGTGGGGATGACTTTTGCGGGAAACATCCATGTAAACTGATCTGTTCTTCAGATGGCTTAATGAGATTTTGCTGCTCACTCTGTTTAAATTCTGCTTGCTTTTGTTCATTTTTCCAGACTGTTTTCTTGAACAGCATGTCCTGTCCTAGAAAGAGAGAATTGAAGGAGGAGGACCAAATAAAATGTTGGAGCAGGTGTTAGATTCTAAGTGGAAAGCAGTACATCTAGACAACAGCTTGTGTGGAATTGATAGCTATATAGGATGGGGTTTTTTTTTTTAATCCCAGCTGGGGTAAGGCATCTCTTGGTCTCCCAGATTAGGCTCTTACTCTAGCATGAATGCGAAAGGAGAATTTCACTGCAGCACCCAGTCAAAAGATGTTCTAGTCTGGGATGAAGCATAAAAATGCATGAAGTTTTGTGCAATTGCCCCAAACCCCTAGAAGCTAAAGACAATGCTGGTACATGAAGAGTTTGTCTGGTAACTTTGTCCATATCTTTTTCATCAAAGGAAAGCTAATGCTCATGTTTAGCAGCAGAGAGAGCAAGTCAGCTCACCTTCAGTGAGAAGTAGTAATAATCAAAATGTGATGTTTAGAGTGGCCATGTGTCATGTCATGGGCAGGTGGCATTTGTCTAGGCAGGGAATTGTGTTCATTTATGAAGTACAAATTGCCCTTAGATTTGTCAAAGAAAGCCAGGTTTCAAACCAATTGACCATCATGGCAGCCAGTTCCTCCAGATTCTCCCTTGTAAAGAGCAACCAGGAGGTTTCTTGGAGAATCCTTCACTGTGTTCAGGATTGCTGTGCTGGCTTTCTGCACTGCATTCAGCACAGGAGCACAGTGTCCTGGTGAGCTACAGGTGTGTTCACTTGCACTCATGGTGTTTGTCACAGTTACAATAACCCAATATTTGGGATGAGATATACCTCTAATAGATGTAGTGACCCAGCCTTCAAAGGCTTATTAAACACATCACTGTTCTTCTGAGGCAGCAGCTTTGTGTATTTACCCGCAGCGCTCTGCAAAGATCAGTTCTTCAGGCAGAAGTTGTACAGCATCTGGAACAGTGGCTTCTCTACAGCTTGCAATTCCCTGGTTAGTAAATAGTACACTCCATTAATTTACTAATTCTTATTTACACTCTGCAAATCCCAAGCACAGGCTTGGTATAGGTTAGTACATAATGGAAGTAGTTGCTGCTGAAGTTTGCAGCTAAAACTGCCTCAGGCAATAGCAGTTTTGGGATGAGAGCAGCTCATGATGGAGTAGTTATGGAAAAGTATTATTTTGTGTGAGATGGGACTACCTGCATTCTGAGAGTGATGGGTATCAGAAGCCCACTGAACCTTACAGACCCGTTTTATGTTTCTCACTCTTTGTAGCTCGACTCTGACTAAGAGATGCTGAAATAAGATGGGTTGCTTATGTAAAACCTATGGTAGAGCAGTCCCAGGCAGCTCAGGAGGTGAAATTGTGGGAATGCCATAGTTGTGATGAATGGTTTGACTTGAAACCACGCTATGTGGTCTGAAGTGCTGGCCCCTGAGCATGAAGCTCTGAAGTGTTGCAGCAATTTTAGGAAACAAGCATCTGGTAAAGGATATGCCCATGGGTATTTTTTTCAGATGAAACGTGGAGGCTTGACAAATAGAGGTATCCAGTTTGATGTATGTCAGGCATCTCGTTCAGCTCTTGTACAAGTTGTAAAGCAGAGAAGGTGCAGAAATAGAACTACAGACTATTCTAGTTTCCTAGAACTACAGACCTTTCCCAGAACTGGGGTTCTGTAATGGTGTGCATGTGAACACACCGTGGGTTTGCTTATTTGGAGACCAAATGGATTTCTGCTGTCACTGAAGCCATTTATGGTGATCAGCACAGATACTGTTGTGGTCTAACTATCCCCATTAGCACCAGTTACAGTGCAGTGCGTGTTCTCAACTTGACATGGTATATTTTTTCTTCTTTCCCTTTTCTAGCAGCAGGCACACTGAATTGAGTCCTGGGTTGTGAGTGTTTTGTGTATAAATAACCTGCTTTCAAAAACTCAATAGCTTCTGGTTAGATTTGTGCCTGCTTATTATTTGAAGGTGTTAATAGAAAGGTATTACAAAGTGTTTCTTAGCCCTGAAGGAACTTTCCAGTAGGATAACTTTCTTATCCAGTAGTAATAAGAATGGGGAGATGGTTGTAGAGGAGGGAAGAGTGTTTAGCATTAAGCATTTTGCTAAAATGCTTACCTCCTGTAAATATGCCACAGAACCCTCAGTTGTTTTATTGTCATACCATGATGATCAGGATCATTCTGTGCTGTTACTGTTGTTCCTTAAACCAGTCAATGTACCACTGTACAGATGAGTTTGCTGTACTAATCCCCTTCTTTGTTTCTGCTTGAGGCATGCAAATTCCAGCACGGTTGCATCGCAGTTGTGTCTGAAGAGGTGATGGAGTGCAGTACTACAGAGTAGATGAGCACTGTTTCCTAGCTGAGGCTACCTTTGCTAGTCCACACCAGCCTGGACTATGTCCATAGTCTGGGTTGTAGCTCCGCTGTGTGTCCTGGAGCTCTCCCTCTCTCAGGTCTGCTGCCTGTTAACAGTTATCCTGGACAGTATAATGCTGGTTGACCCCAAATGTAGGTGACTCAAAGCTTCTTCATCACACCTCAAGCCCCTGTGAATTTCCAGTTTCCCTTCAAAACAGACCAGATGTGTTCTGTTAGGAGACACTGCTGAAGGCACAGCAAACCTGTGTATCTGTGCAGTCATGCCAGGGCTGTAGTTTCAGGATCACTTGCTGTTGAATTACTCCGTTTAAAAAGATGTGGAACTCTGATTTAATTTCCTACGATGCTTTTGTAGGATGGTCAGGTCATGATCTGGCCAATGAAGAATTTTTGTATCTTATCCAAGTTCTGATACCTTTTAAAATTTTTATGGACAGGGATCTAAGTATTATCTCCTATCCCAGATTCAGGTCAGTCTGTGCTGCTTTGCAGAGCTCCCTGCTGCATATCTCCCAGATATGTACAACAAGGAAAAGAGCTATGGGGTCTCAAAAATATTGTTTGAAGAGGCAGCACTAAAATCATTAAACTTAAGACTTCAAGAAAAATAAGCCTTGGAGGAGAGAACAGCTAATAGTGTAACAACTTCTTCCCCTTCATCCTTCCCACTCATTCCCTGCAGCAGGCTTCAGGATCCAAACAAGCCTCTAGGCACACAGCAAATGTGTGACTTGCACTTAGGGGCTGCTCTGACGTGTTCCTGTTTTAGGGGTGGTTGTTTTTCACTGTTCACTTCTACTCAGCTGGTAATTAACGTGGCATTATCTTTTTCTATGTTTCCTTATTCGTCCTTCTGCTTTGAAGGAAAATTCCACTGAAATGTCAGCTGCTCTGTGGGGGGAGGATGTGAGTAGCATGTAGGTATCTCTCCTTATCAGCCTGCAGTGAAGAGATTTTATTTGAATACCAGACTCCATTGAACACATTCATTGTGATGATCTGGTATTCCATCCAGAGAGGCAAAAATAAGAAAGCTAATAGATATTCTGAAAGCTTCTGAAAGTTAGTATAACCAGGTTCTGTCCTCACCTGTGAGACTCAATATCCTCTGTTTCATGGACAGAGAGGGTCAAATACCTGAAATAGTCAGCTGAATAGTTTCATAAAATGCTTCCCTGGGTCACTTTCTTGGTGTAACACAGCTGAGACACAGGGCTGAGTGCACCCATCCATCTCAGCTCAGAAGCTCTTCTATGTTTTCTCTCTGCAGCTGTTGAAGAACTGGACCCCATTGTTTAAGAACTACATAAAACGAGCATCAGATCACTTGAATGCCTTATGTGCCATTGAGGAATTCTTCTTGGAACATGACAGTCTCTGCACATCGATAGCTAAAGTGAGTATCCTCTCTCAAATCTATTTTTGCTAGATTCACAGTGGAATGAATCCTATTTACATCATCACCTCTCTGCTTTAAGGGAGAGAATTTTGGAGTCTCAGTGGAGAGGGTGTGTAGAAAGTCCATTTATAACAATTTCTTAAAAAAAAAAAAAGTTCTGTGTCTGCCTGTGCCTCTGAGGGAGCACAGCTGAGAGTGAGTATTAATTACCAGCCTGCAGCCTGTGGGGAGCTATTATTTTGCAGCTTCCAACATAGATGCCCTTGTTGTGTGACGCTGGAAGAGGCGAGGCCAGAGACTCACTCTAGGAAGAGCTTCTCTTCATTTATCTCTCCATGGTCCCTGGAATCTCACTGCTAAATGCTGTATCCTACTTTGGAGTGCAAAACAGAAAAGCTGGGAATAAAAGTGGAATTTTATTCAGGCTGAGCTAGTTATGAAACTGGGAGTAAAGGGAACCTGTCATGTGGCTTATTATCTGTTTCCCTTCTTCTGAGAATTTTCATATATTCCTCCTCACCATCCTTCACAAATATTTTGTCCCTGCATTCTGTCTGCCTTATCACATGGAGAGCATTTGACTTAGATTGCAAGGCTCCTTTAGCAGCAACTCAGGAAGACCCTGTCTGTTTTGGAAGAGCTCTCCTAGAGCCTGCTTAACTCTTGATTCCTCAAGAAAGAGTAATCCTAACTTCTGCTACCAGTGCTTCTGGCTGATGGCAAAGCACTTAGGACTGGAGCCAAAAACCTTCAGTTTGGTGAGCCAAAATGTCCTTGAATTACAGCAATTGTTTGGCATGTGTCCATTGTTCTAGGGGCCTGGGTTTCCCTAGAGGCTGGGAATTGAAGTGACACTTTATATTCGGGGTTGGCAGCCAGCTTTGTTAGCGCTCTGCTGCAAGGAGACCGACCGCGAAGTGCCTGCTCTGCCTGAGCACAAAGGACCCTGAGAAAGCCTGATCGCGTCTCCCCCTCGCTCACGGGCAGGGGCTTGAGCTGAGGAATGACCAATTGCTTTGACACCTGCCATAAGGCACTGCAAAGAGAGAGCTGGCAGGAGGAGGGGCAGAGCTGGATAGGTTCATGCTCCTCTGCACGTGTCACTGTTGAATGTGAGCCGGCATCAGTTGCTTGTTGGATCTGCTTTGGGGATGGTGTTTGGGTTGCTTTAAAAAGAGAACTGCTGTCTTGAACTGATGTCCTCTGTGACCCCTCGTTGCCCACTGCTCTCAGTCATACCCATCATCCTCAGAGCTGAAGCTGATGGGGCTTGAACTTTGACTCATTATGTGTTACAGCATCTGTCAGGAACACAAGGCTTGGTAGGAGAATCATGGTTATTTTTAACAGTAGAAAGAAAATGAAGCAGACCGAGTGCCTTCTGGTGAAGACAGAGCTGAGAGGCACAGATTACGTGCAAACTTTGTACTTGGACGTGAGCTAGTCCCAAAAGAGTTTATAGAGAGCCTGTTGCTCTTTTCTAATTGATGCAGGTGTTGATGACATTTTACCAGCTGGAAATTCTGGAAGAAGATGTAATTCTCAATTGGTTCTCTTTGCGGGACACGTCTGACAAAGGAAAGCAGCTTCGTAAAAACCAGCGGGTGAGTCCCAAAGGTGTTGGGAGAGGCTGGGGTGGAGGGAGAGAGACAGACAACAGCTGCTGAAAGAAACTTCAAGTAAAGTTTGGTGTCACTGTCAGCTTCCGTGGAGCAGCTGCCATCACATGGTGGGCCAAGAAACACACCAGTGCACTGAACACTAAGCAATACAGATTTGTTCTCCAGAGCAGGCGTTTTTGTACATTCTGCCATAATCATCCTGTTTGGATGAGGAATGGAGGTAGTATGAGGATTGTTTCTAGTGGGCTCTCTGTAGCACGAGGCCAGCACTTTCTGGAGTAGCAGCATGGCTTCTCTAAGCCAACACCCATTTGAAATGGGCTTTAGGCCAATGCCCTGTGTGCTGGCCCCATGCAATTCCTTTGAAGCTTTCATTCCTGGCTCAGCAGTCCCTTCAAATATATTTCTAAGCATTTGCTGTACTGAGTGGTTTCATTTGGCTTCTGTTGCAAGGAGCATATAAACTTCCCTCCTCCATCAGGCAGAACTTTGTGCTGCAGTTTGGCTGAGCCCTGTTCCGGTCCTCCCTGGATCTGGAAGAGAAGTAGAGGAAAAAAAGCCATCTAAAGAACAATTTTGTTCAAGACCTTTGCAAAGTCAGCTATTAGTAGAGGTCAGCAGTGCTTTCAGCTGCTTGTTCAAGCCCAATTAAAACGTAAAATGAGCTGCCTTTTTAATAGCAGTTTCTGAGGGATGAGTTTTTTTCCCAGCAGAGTTTTCCTAACATGTCAGCTAAGCTGCAGCTGCCATCTCTTTGCCCTGAAGCTCTGAAAACCTCTCAAGCTTTTGTCTTTTTGCTGAGTGTTGGAGGGATTGTCTGACTGGAGGAATCTCCTTTAGGAATTTAATCAGTCTGCATTTGTCTGTGGCATCCCAGTTGTTTTTCACCTAATTGTCTCTTGCTCCCTCAATCTGCCTCCATTTCTGTTTCTTCTGGAAACACTTTCTTGTGCATGGTAGTGATGCTCACTCACACAGTGTATTTGTTGAGCATTTCCAGCATCTCCTAGGTGTCAGTTGTTACCCAATTACGTTTCATTCTCTCTGCAGCTCCAGAAGTTTATCCAGTGGCTGGAGGAGGCAGAGGAGGAGTCGTCTGACGGCGACCAAGACTGACATGGTGGCTCAGCATGAGAAGAGGCTCTCACTGCCTTTCTGGGCCAAGTGGGCAGGGCAAGATCAATGCCAGTGCATGGTGTATAGATGTGGGACCTGACATCGAAGTGACTGACAATCCCATCATTAATTCAGTTGTGTGTTCCCAACTTTGCCACTTCCCTCCCTCCCTCCCTCATTTGCACCTTGTGTTGCAACCCAGTATAAAAACTATAAGGGAAAAGCAGGAGGCGGTGATACCTAAAATCCCTCTGGAGCCTGGATATGATGTACTATAAGCTATCTTTTGGGAGGTCCTTGTTACTAATACAAAGGGAGAGAGTAGATGCAAATGCATACGATGCCCCTGTAGATCTAACCATCAGGGTTGTGGAAGAATGGTCATACAGCTAAGGTATTTGGAGTCATTGTTGCTTCTGGAGCTAAAGGAACTCCTGCTGAAGAGACACCGGCAAGGTTGGTGAGTAAGAGCACGTGGATTAGGATCTGGAGTGCAGGACTAGAATTCAGGAGTTCTCGTGCCTGAAGAAGATGCAGCTGTCTGAGGATGCCCAAGGCATTTTGCAGCCTAGAAGGCACTTCTGTGATCTTTCCAAAAGGGAAAATCTCTTGCCATCTGCCATGCTAGGATCTAACACAAATTGCACAGTAGGGTTGGTAAAACCATGTGTTTCCTGTGCTGTAGGACTGGGGGTGATGTGTTGCTCAGCTTCCCCACAGGGTTGGTTGATGGTGGATGGCTGTACGCATCACCATATATCCTGCATGTAATCATTCTGCTGTGCCCCCAGCTTAGCAGACATGTTTTAGAGAAGTGTCTGTTTCTTATTTTTTTTATGAAAAGGGCGCAGAGGTGCCTGACTCCTCCTGCTGCACTAACTACACTTGTGTTTTGCCCTGGGGGCATTGACTGCACCAGCTGCTTTGAGGAGAATGCAAGTTACTAAGTTCTGCTCCAGTGTGAAAAGGAGCGAGTGGTATTTTCTTCAGCAGCACATGGTCTGTGTATCCACATGATTTCAGTTAAATGAGCTTGCTTACTTCATGGCCGTTTATTTATTTGAAAACTTCCCTCAGACAGCAGGGAAAGTGCTGCAAACCCACTGTGAGGCTCTGCAGCCGCAGAACAGCTCGGCAGGCAGCAGGGAGTGAGTGTGCCTCTGGCTCAGACAATGTGTGGCAGCAGCAAGGCCTTTAAGAACAGCTGACTTGGAAGTGTCACTGTGCTGCATTCTCCCCTGCTCTCAAAGAACAGAGTGAAAAGGGTACTGCACCCATCAGCTTGTGTTCATAGGTGGGTTATTTGTTGGATGTGCTGACCTAGCCTCTGCCCCTTCAGGAGGAGCATGGAATAAATCCTTTGCAGGGGGAAATGCACTGGAGCTGCCCACTCAGGATATTTACTTGGCCGTTCCGTAGTGCCACAATTGTCAGTGAGGGGACAGCATTGGATGCTGGAGAGCAGGGATACTGCCTCTAAAAAGCTGATGTTCAGGCAGGGCCATCTTGTGCACTCACACTATCAGTTGCCAGGATTGTGCATAAATGTCCTTGTTTTCTGACATAGCAAACTCAGTCTTGTAAATGTTGGGGAAATAGTTGGTATCTGAATTTTCTGTATCTGCCAATATTTAATTCAGGGAGCAAATAAAAACTATCCTGGTGTTACCAGCTTGTTTGCTTTTTTTGACTTGAAATTGTATGTCTCCAGTTTTACATGCCTGAGCAGGACTTCATGTGTAAGTTAAATAACTCATCACTGCTTTTTCCTCAGATTTTAAGCACAAAATAGCCAGGTAGGAAATCAGCACAGCATTGAATCGGTGAAAATGTTTGATGGTAACTCATGAGCCCTGTTTGCAACAAGAGAACGATTCATTAAGACTTTTGAACTTGGAATCCTGAAGTGGGTGAGGTTTGGTTTTGTACAGAATTATGTTGCAAAGATGAACCTTAAATCCAAAGAAATGTGTTATCATTTGTCATTATGGGAATTGATGGGAATGTTGGCTGATACATCATGCATTGTGTCCTCCTGATGCTGGGAAATAAGAACTGGCAGAGGCAGGGAACTGGCAGAGGCAGCTACAGAGCCCTTAGTAAAACCATTTACAAACCAGCTGCAAGACTTGGTAATTTTAAAATCTTGGACGTCTCAAATATTTTTTTTCCTTTTACAGGGTAAAGATGGATTAAGAATAAATTTAACATGTAGTGCTGTAAATGGCTCAGTTTTGCCAGAAGCTCCTGATTATTTCTGCCAAGTAACAATTCCACTTTTGTTTTTTCCACATTCCTCCCTCCTTTGCTCCAACTTTGTGGTATGAGCTGCTTTTTACCTGAGAGTTAAAATCCAGGGGGAGAATGTTGCTCTATGGCCACATCCTTCAGGCATTGGTGGTATGTGTGGTGGGGTAGTTTTACAGATGCCAAGAACAGAGTAGCAAAAAGAAAACAAATTAGAACACTTGATACTCTCCAAGGTGGAGTTCTGGCATGGTGCAGCATCCTTACGTACTGATACGTGTTGTACTTTTTAAAGGAGCATTTATTCCATTGCTGAAGTGTAGGGTGGGCTTGATGCTTTGTTGTTGCTTCAGTGAAGATGTTTTTTGGTTGGAAGACTAGAAATTTGCCTTTGAGAGCAATGTAAGCAGTTAAGTACTTTATTTTCCTAAGACTATAATAATCAAGTTGTCTGCCTTCTCAGAGAGGAAGATGGATGGATGACAGGGAGGGAGGGAGGGAGGGAGNTGGTGTTCCTGTATCAAACCTACAACTTCAGTTAACAATAGTAACCCTTTTAAAATAAGATAATAACTTGGTTTTGCTTAAAGGTGTAAGTGATGGAACTCAAGTACATCCACCTCTGCTTTGGGCTGTTCCAAGATGCACTAAAATGTCTGAAGCCTGTGTACTCTTTAAGAAGAAGCAATGTTATCAATGCTGCAATGTTAAAGTTGCAATAATTGCAAAAATAAGCCAACAGGCAGTTCAGAAACTCTTCCTTGTGGACCTTGGAGTGCACAGCACAATCCCCTCCTGCTAATTTCTTTGGCACTGTGTTCTTAACTTCCATTCAGTGAGTCATACAGCACAAGGCCTCTGTGAGCAGTGAAACTGATCTATCATTGAGGCTATTCAGTCACTTGGCCTGTTTTAAAAGAAAAGGCAGCTGTAGCAATGAGATTTCATCTACTACTACCCTGGGGGTGTGGCACCCCTCCCCTGAGCTACATGTGCTCCCTTGGGAGCTCAGCACTACCGAAATTTGCCCTTTTGGTAACAAAGGTGTCTGTGTACAATACAGGCTCCAAGGTGCATCCGCAGCTGTGCTGCGAGGTGGGTGAGCCAGTGGCCCTGCCAGGGACACACTAGGATTCTTTCCCATGTGCCTGCTTTTGGGGCAGGGAGGTGTTGCAAAAGGACTTTAATATTAGCTCTGTCAGGGTTGACACAGGAAGAAGCAACTTAAACTTCTCCATTCCTCACCTGGATTCTTCATTCCAGGTACACCAGCTTTTACCACAGAGCTCTGAGCATAAGGAAATGACAATCTTCCAAGAGCTGATGTGGAAACATGGGAAAGTCTCAGACCTCTTACAACTTCTGCTTACCTGAGGACTTCCCTTAAATTTTTATTCTTTTTTCGGTTTAATGTCAGGTTCTTCCCCCAGTCTAGCAGTGCTGCCCAGGTAATTACTAGCAATGTCTGCAGGACTCTTTAATGCATTAGAAGGCTTATTTAGCTCGGCCTGCCTGCCTGCCTGAGGAACTTGGCTCTGTTCCCTGTTGGATCTCTCTGGCTCCTTTTCCTACGGCAGGGGAGTTTAGTCTGAGGGCTGATCTAGTCTCATGCCCTGTGCAGGCCCATGGTGTGGTGCTTCCTCTGCATATTCCTTCTAATCCAGGATGGTGCAAGGCGGTTCTTGCCCTTCCTGTTGGTGGGTGTTCCCAAAACTCCATCCACCCCAGCTCTGCTCTCAGCCACAACTCCGGGAAACTGCTGATGGAGATGGTTCCTTGGTGCCTGCTGGGTGCTGGCAAGGTGTGCAGAGGGGAAACCAGACAGCCTGAGACTGCTGGGGAACAGAGGCAAGTCCTAGGGGCTGGGGTCACAGTGCTGATAACTGTAGGTAAGAATGTGCTGGGGTCTGGGGAGACGGGATGGGAAGAAATCACACAGCCAAAAGGGTGCCCAGTTGAAGAAGCCATGGTATATGGAAGAGAGGATTCTCATGAAGAGCAGAGGAAAGAGTCTGCTTGGTGAGGAAAAGGTCTGAGCACTGGGGTTAGTTGTTGGGTGGTGACAAGGGGTTCAGAGGGAAGCCTTAGCTGAAGAGGAGCTGGGGTGTGTGGTGGCCATCTGAAACAGTTTGGGGAGCTCAAAGGGGTCTGTGCATGGGAGGATAGGGTAGAGATGGATATACCTCATGTTTTGTAAGCTGTACTCTTGGGGCACATAGCTGTATGAGGAGCATGGGGAAGGCTGGGAGGTGTGTGATAAAGGACCAGGGCTGCAGAGGTAGAAGAGGAGGCCTGGGGTGTGGGCAGAAGCAGAGGTCGTGGGACACAGGAATGACCCTGTGTGTGAAGCAGCATCAGAGGGTATAAAGGGGGTGTGAAAGCTGAATGAGGGTGAGGAGCCTGCGAGAAGTATATTCCCAGGTGGCACTGGGAATGTGGGTGCACGGGGAGTACCAGGCTGTGGATAGGAGGATGTGGATGTAAAGTATAAATCCCAACGCTCCCAACGCATCCACGGGCGATGGGGCTGAGGGTGGCAGTCCCAGGGGCCACGCACCCACATGGGGCACAGCAGCAGCGGGGGCGGATGGGGGTGGAGGGGGATCCGTTCCAGATGTGAGGGTCAGTTCCAGCGAATGGGGTTCTCCTATCGATGCGGGATCTGGCTTGGCGGCAGGGTGCGGGCCAGCATCGTGGCGGGATCTGGGCCCAAACTCCGGGCTGCCCGCTGAGCCCGGTCCCGGCCCATGGTGGGTCCCAGGGTCGCTCCCGCGCCGCAGCCCCACGGGGCGCCGGTTCCGGTTCCGGCGGGGCCGGGAC
>VXBC01009726.1:245667-265265 GCA_013399945.1 Ploceus nigricollis
GATCCATCCTCCATCCCCATTGCCTTTCCTTGGCGAGGATGGGGATGGCGACCCCCTTGGGTTCTGTCTGGAGGGACACACCCGCCGTGCACCCCAGGACCTCACCTGTGGGAGGCTGGTGGTGATACCCCCCGTGCACATTCTCTGGGCTTCGTTGTCCCTGGGTGCTCCCTCCGGGGACAGCCGCACATCCTCGGATTCTGCATCAGCTCTGGGGAAGCTGTGCCATGCAAACTCCTCAGTGAGAGAGCTGGTGATACCCTGCTTCAGGTGCCAGAGGCACCTTGGAGGAGACCATCATCCCCATCTGAGGGTCACTCCCTCCCCGTATTTAGGGTGTTTGGCCAACACCTTGCCTGAGGTGGTATCTCCCATGCAGCCCACACTGGGGTGTCTAGGGTGGCATCCCCAGGTTATATCCTACTCAGGACTATCATTCCCCACCAAAAGGGCCTGGGCATCTCCCACTGTGCCTGCCTGGGGAAGGTGCCCCTTGCTCCCTCCTCCAAAAGGGTGTGGAGGTAGTGCCACCTCCATCAGCCCTTTCCATGGAATGGGTTTGGGGACAGTTTTGTTCTCCTACCATCCATTTTGGGGAGGGACATCCATTTTGTCAGCTTTGTCCTCCGCATCTCATTTTTGGGAAGAATGTGTAGAGAAGACTAGCTTTCTCCTCTCCTACCTCCATGAGGAAGGAGTGAGAACTCTCCACCTGCTGCCCATCTCTGAGGAAGGGGTATGTGCAAGACCCACTGTACCCATGTACATGTCTCATCCTCAAAGTGAAATGTCCCATGCTCAATGTCTGGTATAGAAGAGGGGTGCAGCCCTGCCTCATATCCTATCTCCTGCATGGAAGAGAGGGCAGCTCTCTTCTAACACTGGTGTTTCTGTCACTTCTTTTGTGATGCCCTTTGGTTCCTCCCATCAAGGTGACTCTTTGGAAGTGAGGAGGTGTGTTCTGTCCCTTGTTTGGATGTTGTACTCACCTGTCTTCTGGGCAGCCCCTGCTGTCTCCTACCTGCGTAAAGTTGGTTACTGTTCTGGGGAGCAAATACCATATGAAGCAAGCTCCCTGTAAGACCCTTTGTCCTCACTCTGTTTTGTCCAGATTTCCTACATCTGACTTTCCTTTAGCCTTTTTGAGGACCTCTTTTTCCATCCTGGAACCCTCTTGGTTTCTACAACATGTGACCCTTTGCCATTCCTAGGACTTTGGTGTTTGAAGGAGTTGTGTGATACTGCCTCCTCTGAAGATTTAGTGTTTACAGTAGGTCTTGTGTATGGAGCTGGGATTGCGAAGCATTTTCAGTTTTATAGTCTTCCCAGTGTCTTCTCACTGCACCAAATACCTCTCTAGGCTGTGATTTTGGCTTGTACCCCATGTTGAACAGGGCTGGGCCTCTTTGGGGCTTGGATGAGATCTGTGTGGCTGCCTCAGCAGGGGGTGCTCTGCCCTCCTCAGCCAAATTATCCCAGTGCCCAGGTTCCCGTTAGTTTGGGAGGTGCCAGCTTTCAGATGAAGCTTGAAATTTGGAGTTACTCCTTTGACCGCAGTCTGGGACGCTTTGCCTCCCTAAATTCCTCCTGACCCAGTGGAGAGCTTTAGTCCTCAGAAGCTTCCCCGTTCTCTCCTGGCAAATAGAAGTCTCCAGCCCTCGTTTTCCATAAATTTCCTCAGCAATATCAGTTGTCTGTGGATTGTTTCCTGTCCCTCAGCTGTTGAGTAGCGTTGGGTGCTATGAAACAGCTGCTTCTCCCTGTCTCGGAGGGGACCATGTTCATTGGTGGGAGAAGTGAATTCTCCATGTATGCTGTTTGTAAACAAATGCTTTGGGATCCTTTGAAATGTTGTTCTTGAAGTGAATTCAAACTTGTCTTGAATGAAACATTGCCATGTGGGTGGGAGAGTGTGCAACTATAAACAAAGTTTAGTAATAAATAGCAGCGTCTTGCATTGGGAAGAGGGGTCTGGTGGCAATGAAGTTCTGTGCTGTGCTTTTTCATCCTCCTCTATCTCTTTAAGGTTCTACAAGAGGAGCTAGATGATAGATTAACAAAACTCAACAAGCAGCTCAGAGAGTTATAGTGGGTGATATCAGGGAGAGGGGAAAGTCACTCAGGAAGACACCACAAGATCAGTTTGCATCAGAAATGCATGGGATGAGATTTTTGTTGTGACCAGTTCAGCTAATTTGTTTGGGAAGCATAAACTGCTCTGGAAGGGAAGGTGCAGCTGGGAGGGGGTCGGGGGCTGTGTGTGGGCAGCCTGTTCCTTGGAGAAGTCCTGGGCAATGAGTTGTGCAGTTGGAGCAGCGTGTGCAAGGCCTGGGGCATGAGAGGGAGAGCAAGCCTCTGTCACCATGGATGCTTCATCAGGAAAGCTGTCTCTGCTGCTTTTCAGAGAGCTGAAGAATGTGCTGGTGGTTGGCTGGAACATGGTGGGAACAACCAGAGCAGTCCAGCTGCAGCCTTGTCTCTGAGAAGCCCTGAAGCCCTGGGCAGCGCACAAAATTTCATGATCCTGGTAATTGATGTCCATGAGAAAGCGAGCCATTGGCCTGCAGGGAGAATCAGAGACAGAAGGGCAGGAGGCACCTTGGCTGCTTGACTGCAAATGCCTGGGCAATTAGTGAAAACTAGACTGGAGGTTAACAATGGTGGCATTCAGAAGCTGTGTGACAGAGAAAAGCATTTCTCTCTCACACATGTATTCCTCTCAGCTCCTTCCCTGAGGGGATTCCCTCAGGGTCCCTTCTGTCTGGCTTGTGCTGGGCTGCTGTCTGTCAACTGGGCAATGTCCAGGAGTAGGACCCAGCTTAAAGCCTCCTCAATGAGAGAAGAAGCAGATGGTCTTAGGGCAGCTGATCAGTGAGGAGGAGGCCTACAGGTCCCATGGTTCTGCTTTGGACCTTCTGCTGGATCCCTGTGGCATAAACCAAACTTTTCCTCTCATCTTATTAGGAACGGAGACATCTCACCTTCCAGAGCCAGCTGGAGTAGAATCTCCAATGTTTCCTCTCACCTCTGTAGCCCAGTCTGAATGTTTCTCGCTCTTCCTCCTTTTTTCCAGGCTGTGGATCTCCAGTCTAGTATTCCCTTCAGCTAGCCCCATCCCCAAGGCACTATTACAGCCTCAGTCTTGGTGTGTGGGATTTTTCATCTCTTTTGTTTATCTTGTTAATATTTGTTTGCTCTGAGAATCAGAGTTGTGATGGAGCAGCTTCAGTGTTTACATCTCCTTGGAAATGTGAACTGAGGTTCCTCAGTGTGGCTGTGGAGTTGTCGGGCTATGGCAGGAGTTAGTGCTCAGCTTCAAATAATTAAGACCCCAGACTGGTGTCACTTCTAGGTGGCAAGGAGGAGAAATAAGAAGAATTCCTGCACCTGGTCCTGGGGAGAGGAGTTGTGAGCAGCAGGAAGGCTGCAGGGTTTTGTTCCTGATGCAGTGGGCTACAGCTGTACGTAACAGGGTGCAGATATTTGTGCCCTTGTTGGCTTTGTGTGCTGCTAATCCCAGAAGTGGAGGCACATGAAGGTCAGCTGATGGATGGTGTGAGTGTGGTAGTGCACAGATGTGGTAGACTCTTCTTGGACCTGATGTGCTTTGTGTGGATGTGTCTCACCGTGAAGTGTGGAACTACCCTTGGCTGCTAACATTGCACTCATTAGAGAGGGAAGGTTTCTTCCTCCAGCTTGAATGTTTTCATTCAGTGTTTCACAGGTAAGAGCTGTGTGCTGATCAACAGGAGAGCACCTTAGATCAGTGCAGTGCTGCGACTGCTTTTGAGATCCATATTCTCCATCAGACCTCCCCCAGGTTTTTAATGGGATTTTGAGCAGAGTTTTTAATTTATTTTTTTTTTTTTAATCCATAAAATGGATTTTCCAACTGTGCTTTGTCTTGTCCACTTGGCACTGGGAGCTTCTTGGGCAAACATTTGTGTGTCTCTTAGCATGACAGAGCTCTCAGTTCCAAAGAGGTGCTGCAAGAACAGGATTCTGGGCACTTCTGTGCAGTTGGGAAGGGAACAACCATGCTGATGGTCTGTAGTTTGTAGTTTGCTGGGACATAGGCTTCAGTCATGTGTAAAGTGTTGTCTCCTACCCAAGTCCATCATGAGAAATGTACATGGGCAGCGTGGACTTCTCACCAGCCACGTGTTGTGCCCTTTTGCCTCAGCTGAACTACAAATTTGTCTTTTCATCTGGTATAACTCTGAGAATATTCTTACATCAGCTGAAATGTGATTTCTTTTGGTTAGTTTTCTGTTTCTTGTTGATACTGCTCATTTTCTATTGATCAAAATGTGTTCCCACAGGGGCATGCTAAAGTTTAAGCTAAATTTTTCAGAGCATTTTAATGAGTGCAGTTTGTGTGTCCAGGTAGGTCCTTAGCACCTGGCCTGAAGTTCTGCCTTGTCTTTCCATAAATTGTGGAGTTGCCTGAAAGTTTGAATTTCTTTTGCCTGTGAAGAAATCACTTTGGTGATCATTTTGCTTATCTTCACTTGGCCACCTCTCCTCTTCTAGACTGGAGAGCAGAAAGGCCCCATTCTTCTGCAAGGGGACCACTCCTCCCTCCCACCCTGCTGGTTCTGCATTGCTGGGAGAACACCAGTGATCTGAGGCACAGTGGTGGGATGGTGCTGCTCCTCCTGCTGCTACTGGCTTCTCCCTCTTCCAGGTCTCCATTCCAATTTTAGTTTCATAGCTGTGGTGAGTGACTCCTTGGTCTCAGCTGTGAAGTGAAAATTGGTATCCAGCTAATCACTGGCCCAGTATCTTATCCAGACCTGCTTAATTGTCACCTGCTCTCCAAAGCTGGGTAGGAGGCAGTGATTAGGACAGGGCTCTGGAGGCAGAACAAAGCGGACGCTGCGGGATTCCCAGAGTAGGGGTCAGATGCCATTGGTATTTGGCGGCCTCATCTCTGCACATGTGCATGAGGAAACACGTTGATGCTCTCTGAAAGGCTGAGTGATTTATTTTTATTGCAGGGTCTTTTTGAAATTGATACCAGCGGTGACTGTCCTTCTGGCTGGAAATGCTGGGAGCTGGGGAAGGGATCTTAAACTTAATAAGCAGTGTCAGTTTCTAAGCAGTGGTGAGCACTGGCATGGTGCCCCTACGTTTCCTGCCAGCTCTTTGTAGCATGTGTTGGGGGAGTTGTTTTATTTTGATTTTGGGAACTTTTTAAAAATTATTTTTAATTAGAAACTTTTGCTGTCTCCAGAAGACCTTTGCCTGTCCCATGTCTCTGATGGAGACTGCTTCCATGTCAGCATGAATTTCATGCTGGGAGAGGTTGGCAAGAAGTTCTTGAGTGAAAGGGCCTACAAAACTCCCTTGCATGCTCACGTCCTTTGTGGTGGTCTAAGTGACAACATTGGCCCTACTGGAAGGTGGCCATAACTTTTTTCTAGTTTCTAGTCAGTCCCTCTCCGTTCCATGTGGAGGAAAGCGCTTTACACATGAAAGGCCACAGCACCCCATCTGTTGTGCTCCAGAGAATATGTTTCCGTGCCTGCTGTGAGGTGAGCTGCCCTGGTTAGTAAGGGCCCACCAGCAGTTACTTCAGACATTTTGCATGTAGGTTACTGCAGCCTGTGCCTCTGTCTCCTGAGCTGCTGAGGATTTGGCAGAGAGCTGCTAACCACTGTCTGCATTTGTGGTGGGAGTTCCTGTAATGCTGCCTGTGCTTGGGGTGGCCCATGGACACTGGAGCTGATTCTGGCTGGAGCTGCTGCTGGAGGCCGTTTCCAAGTGTTGTGGTAGTGGTGGTGGTGGGGGCTACAGCAGTGCCAGGGTTGAGGTGAAGATGGAGATGGTTAGTTGACAGTATTCCCTGCTTCCCTGGATTGTATTGTCTGTGCCTGGCCCTGTGTGTCCTGCTGTTCAGACCCAGCTATTACTGTCTCTGTAGGTGTCCAGTGTTCTCAGTTGTGGTTGGAGCTGTGCTCTGAAGGCCACATTGGATGGCAGTCACAGCCTGGTTTCTTTGCCCAGGGGTGGTGTTTGGAAAGCCAAGTTAGCCAAATCAGGCTGCAGACCAATTTCCCTAAGGCCTTATGTGTCCTATGCAAACAATGAAGCTTTACAACAGCTATTGGACTAGTTTGCAGCCAGAACTGGTCAGAATTTTTTTTTTTGACTGAATGTATTTTCTCCCAAAATATGGTGTCATGTGGAAGCCAGCATTTTTCTTGGAGAGGCATTGTTTTCAGTTATGTGTTTGATGGGAATGTTTCTTAATTTTAAGCCTCTTTTGTCATTTCTGAAAAAAAAGAAAGGTCAAGAAACCTTTACTCAGCTATGTGAATGCAGCTGTTTTGGTGCAGTTCAGTGTTCTGAAATCATCTGGAGGACTCTGGTCCTCCAAATTCCAGCACAGAGCAGAAACCTACCTTGATGTCTCAGAAATTGCTGCAAAGTAAATCAGTGTGCCCTGGCTGTGGTACAGCTGTGCTCCAGCGTGGTTCAGCCCTGGAGGTCAAGGCAAAATGCCATAAAAAATGGCTCATAAACCACCATAATTTGGGTCACAACCTGAACATTTTTTGTTGTTATGGTATGATAGTTGTGGCCCCACTGTTCATTTTTCTGGTTCCTGCTGAGATACATATTTTTTCTAAAGTGAACTCTAGAATTTCATCTAGAACTTTGTCATTCCCAAATCTCAGACATTGGCTCACCCACAAGGTGGGTACTGGGTCTTCTGGGTGGTGGTGTAAGCAGTGATGTTCCTTCCTACATGGCTGCAATGAGAGCAGGATGTTGCTGGGGAGGCTCCAATTCATAGTGGACTCTGAGAAGGGAGATGCTGGCGTGCAGGGGTGGAGGTACATGGTCCATAAGCCCAAGATCATTGTGCTTGGAGGACTGAGCTTTCAGTAAGTCCCTCTTCACCATCATGCTCCTGGTCTCTTTCTCCTGTGATTTCTTCACCTGGTCTCCTAGCAGGTGTGAATTCTTCAAGGTGGAGGCTGCCACGCATCACTATGCACATGGGGATGCTGAGGAAAGAAGGGTCTGTGAATATAAACAAAGAAAATCTGATTTCCCCTGCAGCTTTTCTGCTGCACACATGGGTTTGGCTTCAATCCTCTGTCAGGGTGGGCATCAGGCCCTTCATCTAGACTTGAAAGCTGTCTATGTAGAGGTGTAGGGAGCATAGTTGAAATTCCTGAAGTCCTTTTTGAGCTCAGTGTACTTAAAGGGGTGGGAAGCCTCTTCCATGTCTGCATGGCAGTTGCTGAACTGTTGTGAGCTGAGGGTACGTGCAGTAATGAATTGCTACTCCTCCACCCTTGACTGCACCCAAATAGGTAGAACAATGTTGTGGTTTAAGATATTTGATCTGTGAAAAAGCCCATGAAGAGGAGCTGGGCTTGCAGAGCACAGCAGATACTGAGTCCACAGGAAATTGCCCTCATGTTGCACCAGCTTTGCATCGTGTTGCACATCTGATGAAGCAGCAGTCAGGGCTGTGTGGTTTTGGTGTTTCCTATTGATTTCCTCCTCTCTCCATCCCTTGTTTGTTATTCAGAGCCTGCCCTTCTGACCTGTGCTGGATGGATTGTTGTTTTCCAGAAGGGGGATGTGGCACCACGTGGCTATGTTACTGTTTGTCCCGCTGGTGCTGGCTTGTTAGGCAGCAGCTGGCAAGTTAAGTAAAACTTAATCCCGCTGGTGGCTGCCGTTGGAAATTTTTGGACCAAATCCTTTTGTAAAGGCTTTTTGGAAGGCGTTTCAATAAGGTACAAATAGGGGAATTAGTCTAATCTCTGTGACTTTGTCTGCTTTGTCCATGTGCTTATCTGTGTAATGCCATGGTGGCCTTAGGAGAGAGTGTGAGCTTTTGGGCTGCGGTCTCTGAGGACTGCATTAGCTTGCAGAGCTGAAGCATTAGTGTTTCCCTGAGCCCCAAAGCTCTTGGTTTCACTTGTTTCCATTGCTATGTTGTTACTACTGTAGCACTAATATTAAACCATCCAGGAATGGGCTGGAACTCTCGGGAGGCTTTGGCAGGCAGAGATGCCTGGCGCTGACCTTCCTGTGCTGTGTAATTCTGTATCACAGTGGAGGGTTGGGACTGTTGTGGTTGTTGTATCAGTTATTTATCAAAGGTGACATGCCAGAGGCGTTGTTTTTTCAGTCACAGCTAGCTATGGAAGGCAGCGGAAGCAGCATTTGGGTACCCTACTCCACTAAATCCTTTGTGGTGATTATCTCCTCACTGGGGTATTTGTCCTTGTGTCTTGTTAGCTAAAATTTGTTAGGATGTTAGAATTGGAGGAAAAGAGGGTGCAGTGTGAGCAGTGACTGAGTTGCTGCAGTGGGAGTCTGTCCTTCAGGTCCTAGCTGAAGACAGAAGCTGAAGTGGGAAAGGTTTCCTCACATGACTTGGAGCAAAGCTCTGTTTCTAGGAGAGCTGTCACTGGCTGCTGTGTGGGAAGGTCTTTCCTCTGCTGGTTTTTGACCTGCCCCTAGGGTTTGGAGAGGAATTTATTTGTACATGGCCCCTCTGATCGCTGGCAGCTGTCTCTGTGATAGGCTGGGAGTTTTGGGTCTGGATAACAGAGTTTGTGGACTTTTCCTTGTTTGCTGGTGGCTACAGGCTGGTTCTGGGGACACCGAGAGTCTGCCATAGGGGTCTGTGTTTCAGGAGGTTTCAGGAGCTTTGGCTCTGCATGGATTATTACAGCAGGGAAGCTGGTGTTAGCATAGTAACTTGCTCCTGCCTGGGCTTCAACTCTTTCCCTCAGCATTACTCTGACTGCCTACTCATGGTCTTTTTGTGTCTCATGACCTGTGAGCAAATAGGTTGTCCCCTGTACACTGCATTGTGCTGTGCTGTTGTTGACAGCCAGAGCAGTGTCAGCAGCAGGTGACAACCTTGGCTTGGTGGCCCGATGCCATCGGGGCAGGGAGAAAGTTGCTGCAGTGCCGATGGCTGTTGCCTGGTTGGCCTCAGGGAGCAGCAGCTTCTCAAACTGAAGCTTTTTCCAGAAGCTGTGATGGATATGCAAACTCCATACTTGTGTTTGCATGCAGCTAACCAGTTGTCCCAGTTCATTCAGCCCTGCCTAGCTCAACCAGTGTATTAGTGCCATTCACACAGAGACTTGCCTGTGGGCCCAGATGGGGTTATACCATACTGGAAATCCATACAGGGCCTCAATGCATGAAGTCTTGCTCTTGCACTGTGTTAATTTGAGTTTTCTTACTGTTTTTTGTGGCTCTGAGAAAGGTGGATTTTCATGGTTTTGGCTGCAGAGCTGAGTCCCTTATGGCAAACTTGCCTTAGACCTAGAGCTGGTAAATGCATCTTTAGGTCCCAAAGGGGGTCCTGTGAGGTGGATTTTTCTTCTAGATTAAAAATGTGTTGTTTCAGCTGGGGCAAAAAAGTTAGACTTGGGAAAACTCTTTAAGACTATTCCTTGTCTAGTCATCCTGGAAGTGTCAGGGGACTTTGAGAATGTCAACATCTGCATCAGTTTAGGGTAAGCTCTGGGTTTCCTTGGGGCAGTTCCAAACTAACACAAGGTGTGTAACATCTCTGGCAGTGTGCATGATGTTGGAGCTGGGTCTGACTTAGCTGTGCCATGTAGAAGGGTTTGTAGATGTGAGGTGGAGACTGTGTCTGGCCATGTTGACTGTAGGGTCCAGCTGTGCTCCTGGTTGATCAACACGTGGTGTTGGTACTGTTTGTGGTCACTCTACATGTAACTTACAGGAGAGATGCTTCAAGGGAGCTTGATGTCAGTATTGCAGATAATTAGGAAGCTCAAAATCAGGGTGGTCTTGTAACTTGACTTACCAGCAGATCCACAGACACAGGAAATGGCCCTATTGCAGTAATAACATGTGATGAGTATTTCTGGACTGCCTATGGGAATAGCTAGTGTGTAGAATGACCAGTTCAACACAGTTACCGAGTTCATGGGATATTTACAGACTTGTAGACAGGTTGTGCCTCCTTCCCCTGCACTCTTCTGTCCTTGAAGGACCTAGGAGTTGGCAGTTGTGGCTTTGAGACCCTCTACAAGAGAAACATTCCATGTTCTGTGATGGTGATTTCTGGAGGTCAATGGCTATTACCCAACCTTTGGTGCAGTTGTCAGAGACAGCTGGTGGAAGGTTTTGCATGGTATGTGACAGGGTCAGGTCCAGGAGTTCACAGTGTCTAAGAAAAGCAGCAGTTGGACCTGGTGCTACAGTGATCCAAAACACCGTCCTCCTCTAAACTGAGGGGAAGCTTATCCTCTTGTTGAAAAGGAACATGATTCCTGGTGTAGAGGTGAGTCCTGGTAGGACCTGAACTGAATTCTGTACATGGGAATGTACTGAATTCTGTACATGGCAGCTGTGAAGACTTTTAATTTACAGTATTGTATTGGGTCCTACTGTATGGCTTTCATCTGCTTTCTGGATCTCTAGTTGAGAAAGTTGTGTGCCAACACATGGTTTGGTTGGGACTGGAGCATCTTTCTTGTCTCTTTCTTCCAGCAGTTGAACAGTATTTTCATGCTTGCTGGGTTATTGGCTAGAGGGCAAGCCTGGCTGGCCTGGTAAAGGATGCTTGGTAGGTTACTTGTTGTATTCAAGGGTTTGGCCCTGTATCTTGAACAGAGTTTGGTAAATAAGACCGGTGTTAGTGAAACTAATGAAGTATATTAAAGGCTACTAAAATGTGCTCTATTTGCTGGTTTTTATACACGGAATTTTTTTGTACCATCCACTGCATGACACCATCAAAAGCAAATGAGGAAGAAAAACATTTAAGTGTCCCTGGCCTAGCAATGGTCAGAAAAGTTTCTTATGAGTGTTCAGACCCCTCATGCTCTCTTCTGCCTCCTGCGTTTTAGGACCAGAGGGATGTAGTATCAGTGTTTGCCCGTTTTTCAGAGTACTGCCACAGCTTGTGATCTGGGACAGAGTTCTGTCTTTGCCACCATGCAGCTGTTGTGACACTGAAAGACTCTTCTTTGCGTGAGTCCTTTGCATTGTCTTTGGCAAATGTTTTGTGGTGAAAGTTTGTTGTGAGCTTTATTAACAGCCTGTTGGTTTTATGGGGGTTCTCTGTATGTCTTACAGACCCAGTTAGCAGAGCTGTTGCTGATGGCAGCCCAGCTGGGTGTGCAGAGTAGGTGCAGCCATCTACAGCCTGTCATGCTTCAAGACCCCTTCCCATTGGGTAGGAGGTTGAGTCGGTTTCCTGGGGAGACTCTTGCAAAATTGTTTATGCAAGGAGAGAGTAATGTGAGCTGGTCAGTGTCTTGAGGACAGGACACATGTGGAGGCTGCTTTGTCATCTCCTCATGGAAATCTGTCATTAAGTTAAATTAATTATTAACATGATGGGGGGAAAATGAACCTTGCTCCTCTTCCCCACAGACATCTGCCTTGGTCTGTGTGGTCCCAGATCTGCTCTGGAGGTATCTGGCTGGCAGAATGGTGCTCCTAGAGCATAGGGCTGGTCCTGGGCAGGGCTGTTGTGCTGGCAGCCTGTGATGAGGAGGTGCTGCAGACTGCTCTGTGTTTCCCCAGGTGTGGAAGTCCAAGCTTTCAGACTTTGTTTCCCACCCTCCCCCTCTTCCCAATTTCCCCCTCTTCTCCTCTCCTTGGTCTCCCGCTGAGTTGATGCTTTTCCAGGAATGAGCTGTACTGCTGGCCCAGCACATTCCACAGCAGCAGCGCTTTCTTGGCAGGAGCCTTGCTTGCTGTTAGAAAAAGCAGGACTGAGTTGGTGTCCCTCAGCTGAGGGCCAGAAAAGGAAGGCCTGGTCTTGCATTCCTCGTGGTGCATGCAGAGCCTTCACAAGCATCACGGCCTTCTCCCTCGGTTGTGGTGTATGTGCAAACCTCACGCTGTCCCCCCAGCAGCACTTGGGGCTCTTTACAGCTCCTTACAGTTGTCTTAACCAGTGTGAAGTCCCTGAACATTGCAGGGATGGCTGTTGATTTTCTAGCCAGCCTAGAAAGGGGGGAGTGACTTCTCACTCATGGGGAGTTGCAAGGAGCTCCCTGTGGGGCCCAAACACCTCATTCACAAGCTTCTTGATAAGCTGGTGTTGTCCTTTGCGTTTTGTAACCAGCAGTAGCCAGATAAACCCTTTGTCCACCTCTGCACTATTTTCATCTCTCTCCCTTTCCCTCTGTCGGCAGGAGCTGGTGCTTTGCAGCTCTGCCTTGTGGGCTCTTCCTGCTGTCTGTGTCCAGATGGAGCTGAGTGTCACAGCAGACCAAGCCTCCTTCCTCCGGTGCGCTTGCTGTCTCACATTAGTGTGAACCACATCAACCACATCAGGATTTTACCCTGTCTCATACGCATCTCTGGCTGGGGCCTCTTTGGGCCTCTTTCCTCTCCCACCCTGCATACAAGCCCAGCTTTTGGCCACTGTTACTATGTGTGTGGAATTGTCTCCGTTCCCTAAAGGTCATTTCTGCAGATGTTTAACCTCAAATCTTTTTTTCTCACAGTGAGTCCCTGCGCTTGTCTTGGATCTTTGTGTTGTGTTGTATCTTTATGCAAGCTTTTAGTTACTGAGGAGCTGAAATTGAGCTAGCAGCGTGAAGAACCTGACTTGGCTTCTGCTGGAAGTTCCCGTTTGTCCTGATTTCCAATTCAAAGAGACTGAAAGTGTCACTGAACCTTCGGGGGCCTGCAGAATGCTTTCTTTGATGATGTCTGTAAATGTCCTTCCGGAGGTTGGAAGCATCGCTTGGGCAGGGCGGGATTAATTAGCGTGGAGGTGCCTCCTGCAGTCCCCGTGCAGCTTCCTGCTGCCGGTGGGTCGGTGGAGGACAGGCCTGTCGGTCTTGTTTGCAGAGCAGGGCTGCAGCCAGATGGTCACTCTGGGATCAAGGTGGGAGGGGCAGCCAGGGTTCTGCGCTCACCGTGAAATCAGTCTGTAGCTTTGCTTTGATAAGTGCTGCTCCTGGGCAGGCCTCTGAGCCTGGGTGGCTCCTTCCTAAATGCCATTCATTTTCCAGTCTTTGGACTAGGTGAACAGGAGGTCTGATCTCTGTCAACTCCCACCCAGTGATACCTGTAGGACTGAGCACAGGTCCAGCTGGAGCCAAGCATTGCCCAGACTTAGGGGCTCTGCTTGTCCTGGTGTTTGTCCAGTGGAGTGATTGCAAATGTGTTGATGAGGGCTTCTCAGGGAAAACAGTTGGCATCTTGGATGTCTGTTCAGCCCTTGCCTGACTGACCATGGGGGGAAAGCACAGAAAACTGGGGCTGGTGCATGAGGAGGCTGTGGGGCAGCAGAAGTGAACATGGTTGAGGGAGGCTCTAGGCCCATAGCAGGGGTACTGGGACTAAATTATCTATAAGGTCCTTTCCAACTCAAACCATTCTCTGAAAACGATAGATCCTATGCTTGAGGAATGCAGGTAGTAGCTTGAAATGGAATGACCTTTGAGGACTCCTTGTGAAGCTCCCTGGACTTGTTAGGAGGGCAGGGGTGGCCATTCCTGCACAAGTGCAGAGGTGTGTTACTGTTTTGGTAGTAAGACAGCTGCTAACAGATGATTTGTGCTTCTTGATTCTTGAAAAGCATACCAGGTAAAGACAGTGCTGCAAAGGAGTTCATGTTCACATGGGGTGCAGGGACAGACAGGACAGCAGGGTCTGAGAATGAAACCATCTACAAATCTGCGTTTCCCCTTTTACGTTGTGCGGCAGCATAGAGGAGCAGCGTGGAACACCCTGTCTGGGGGCTTGGAAGGGGAATTAAATGGGAGAGTGACAGTCTGTTTATGGTCAGAGAGCCCTTCTCACCCTAGTGTAATGCAATTTGTACTCCTCTTCTTTGCACAGGAGGTGAAAATACAGTGAGGGAGACCCAAGGAGTGTGTTCGCTTACAGAGACAGACAGCTCAAATTCTCTAATCCTGTTTGCTTCATCCTGTTTGCCTGCAAAGCCCGAGGTCTTGCCTGATACACGTGTGATCACTGCCATATGTATTCTTTGGTTAGGTCTGTAGTTCTTGGGTGAATTTTATCCCCTTGGGAAATACACATATCATATCTGGTTTAATCTAATAGGCACATATTTCCCAACTGAAATCCCAACACTCACAGAGAATTACCCTGTCCAGTTCTCTAATCTGGTGAAATGGCTGCAGAGCTCATCCCTGTGGCTTCAGCATTATCTTACAGAAGAGATGAGGATTTTGCTCTAGAACCAGGAGCTGCTCATATTTGGGTAGTAAAACATGAAGATGCTTCCTTTTGCTATGCAGCATTATTAATCTATACAATCAATTGGAAGCAAGACATCCCTGCCCTAAGGGGAGTGTCTTGAAAAAGACCTCTAGTCAAGACTAGAGGTCTTGAAAATGAGATCACATTTCTAGTGTGTAAATCCCTGAAGCTTTTGCTGTTGGGTAGAAGCGTTTCCTGATGGGTTTTTTTTTGTTTGGTTGGGTTTTTTTTTTCTTCCTTTGTGAGCTGTAGGAGATGAGGGCTGTTAAGGTTACAGGAATGACCAACCTAATTGTGCATTTCTGGAATGTTGTAAGAGAAGAATGTTTATAATTTAATTTCTGGGCTATGTACTGGTGGAAAGAACGTTGCTGCTCTGTAAAGGTTTTTCCTCTTAACAGTTTAGGAGACATCTTACTTCTTTCATCTGCTCTACTAACTTTGCATCTTTTCAGTGTGAAATTATCGTTGCTCAGTTGTCTTCTCAATCTTTGCACATCCCCTATTTTTCATCCTGGCCATCAAGCTGTCCAACATGCTTGAGAGGTCCCCAGCCCTACCTCCCTTCTTGGTACTGACCCCTCTGATGCCAGATCCAGCTTTTGTGTTTGCCACCATGTCTGTGATTTCTTCTCTCTGAGTATCTTCCCCGCTGCAAGCCCTTAGATAGGCAAGTTGGGGAACAGGACTGCCAGAAACAAGCAGTAATTGCTGCTGAGCTCCAAGCCTGCCTCCAAATCTGAGGTTCAAATCCTGTGGAAGCCTTTGTCTGTGCCTCTTGGATTTCTTATCTTGCTGGGCTTGTATTACTCCATCAGAGTTCTTCGCAGGGACCTTGCTGTGGCTAGCGGATGCTGCTCAGGAGAGACCAGAGCTGGCTGAAGCTAGAAACTCGCTTGTATCCACAGCCTCAGCCAGGCTGGAGGCCACCGAGGGGAAACGAGGAGGCTGGAGCAGAGCAGCTGCGCTGGCGATGTGCGCGCAGCCGGGGTCTGACAGGGCGCAGCCGTCTCCGCGGCTTGGGGTTTATGGCCTCCTTTCTCTCCTGTGCACACTCTCTTGTTCTCCACCTTCTCTTCATTCCTAGGACATGACTCTGTGATATAAAATACCCTCTAATTTCCTGAGCCAGGCTGGAACTCCCTGGAGAAGGCAGCGTCTGCCTGCCTGTCCTCACCCGCCTCTGCATCCATGTTCCAGGCTGCCAGCTGCTCCTGCCGGCAAGGCAGCGGGAGGGAAACTGGGAGCATGGCACCTTCCCAGACCATGGGGAGAGGGTCTGCTGGCTCCAAAGGAGGAGCTGGTGGGAGGGTAGGGATGGAGCCAGGGTTGGAGCTGAGTTTCCTTTGCTTCACTCCCTGCTGCTGGGGTTGTCCCTTCCCCTCCCCCAGCTGCATGGGAGCAGATGTGCTGCTTGTGTCAGCCCTGGCAGCCCCCTCCGCACACCCCAGCCGGGCTCCTGCGCAGCCAGAGCCTCGTCCCCTCCTCCTCTTCTTCCTCCTCCCCCCGGCTTGGCCCCGTGTCACTGGGGATGGCGGTGGAATCATCCGCCCACTCGGCCTGCCTCCCCTGTAACCCTCCCTCCTTCCTCCCTCCCGCAGGTCTCTTTGTTGGAAAATTCAAGGCAGATGAGTGCCGGGGAGCACTGGGCCTGCGTGCCAGGCGCTGAGCTGCAGCTTGGCCTTGGCATGTCTGCTGGCCCCAGGATGGGAAGGGGGCCGGTGAGTGCCCGGCTGCAGGGCAATTGTCTGGGCAGGGCAGCAGCAGCGAGGGTCCTGGACTCGCACTCGCCTGGGCAAGGCTCGGGTTGCTTCCACATGAAAGGGATTTTTCCTGGCCACCATTCTCAGCCGTCTTGTACCCAGCCCCCAGCAGGACGTTGGAACATTCAAAACCTGACAGTGAACTCAAAGCAGTCCCTCTGAAATCAGCCTTAGGCAGATGTTTTCCCTGGGCTCTGGGAAGAGGAAAGGCTTGGTGAGAACCAGAGAGCCTGAACTCTTTCTGGGTCTGCTCTTTCAGGAATCCCGGGCTCAGACCCGATCAGGTGGGGGCTGTTCACAGCACATTCAGAGGATGGCTTTCCCTGCCAGCACATCAGCGGGACAGTTTCATCTCATGGCTGCCTCCCCATTCAAGCTCGGAGCAGAAACGTGGCACTGCTCACAGCTCCCCCAGAGGCTGCTCGCTCGGTGGCTTCTGACGTGTGAACCTGCGGTCGTGTCCGTGCGAGAAGTGTGACTGGAAGAGTGGTGAGAGGTGGGAGGAGGAAGGCTGCAGCTAGGGCTGAGGCTGGAAAGGAATGGAGGAGGAAGGCTGCAGTTCAGGCTGAGGCTGGAAAGGAATGCAGGGCATGAATAGCTGGGATGGTGTGAGGGGTGACAGATGTGAGCAGCGCTGCAGAGATATTCCTGCTCGGCATGTGCCTGACTCCAGCACTATCAGTTTTTGCTCTGTAGAGTCTAAATATATAATCCATTGTGCTCTGGCATCTGGGTGATAAATAGTGATAAATAATGTAGTGGCTGGGGAAGGAGGGAGAAAACTGCTCTGGGGTGGAGCTGACCCCTGGGATGTCTGGGGCAGCCGCAGGGTAATAAGAGTGAGGAGGGACCAGCTCTCAGGACAGAGGGAGCTTGTTCTCGATCAGGCATTGCAGCTGAGGCTGAATGGGCGGGTCTTGGGGTTGGTTTCCTCTGTCCCCACTGAAAGTGGAATAGTTGACTTGTGCTGAGCAGTTGGTCACCTTGACCCAGCAAATATATCACCCTGTCCCTTCACCCACAGGCAGGGCTCTGTGTCCCTGAGCAGGCAGCATGTAGCACTGAAAATTGGCTCTGCCTGAAGTTCTCTCTAGGAATTGGATGCAGTCCAGGCTGCTGGCGACAGTATGAATGGATGCTAGTGCAGCCAGGGCAGGGTGCATGTGTGTGTGCACTTGGAAGTGAGAAGACGACAACTTGCCTGCGTTGGAAAGGGCATTGGTGTGGGCACCAAAGAAAGTGGTCCCAAGGGGACTGCCTGTATTTGACATTCATCTGGGCTGCAGAGGTTTTGGGCAGAGGCTGGCACAGAACATGCTGAAGAAGCGTTAAGCTGTCGGGGTTTTAATCCATCATCGCTGCTCCTTTCCTGCTTTTCTGGCTTCTCCATCTGTGCAAGAGGAATTAACACACATCCTGGGAGTGGATTAGACTGCTCAAACCATGACCTCCTCATCTGTGCCTTCTGGGGATGGGTAGCCTTTGTGCAGTCCCTTTGCTGGCTCTCCAGTTTTGTCAGGGATTGTGAGTGCCAGCTGCCAGCAAAGGCCCGGCGACGTGCTGCCTTTCACCCCGTGGAACAGCCCCTTGCTGAGAGTGTGTGACACCGGTACAACCAGTGGGGCTGGCAGGGTGGAGCGGGCCTGCTCCCCAGGTCTAGGCTTCCAGCACTGTTCATTTGCCTTTTGCTGATGCCTTGTGAGTGTTGGCAAGCCTTGTGTCCTGTTTTCAGGGACAGTTGGGGTAGCTGTTGGCACACCAGGGAGCACAGCCAGGAGCCCAGAGCGCCTGTTTCTCCAAGCCCCAGCATGCTGCGACTTGATGGCACTCTGGGGCAATGGGCCACAGCTCCATGTCCCAGCTTTGCATCCTCTTCGATTCCCCGTGAGTTGGGGACTGGCTTGGGGACCTTTCAGAGTTGTTGATAGGATTCCACTTCTGAGTAGTGTTAGATACTTATAATCTACTTACTTTTAATACATAATTTCTCTTGGTTTCACATTCTTTACTTTGTTCTTTCTCTTTTTTGTTGGACTTGCCCCCTACCCCCATAATTTATTCACTATCTAGTTACTTCATATGTGTCAAACTACCTTAAATATAGGTTGGAAGGGGGAACATATTATCACAAACTAATCGTAATATATCTTTGTATTAAATAAGAGTGCTTTAAATGTTGTCATTGGATAGAAAAGGAAATGAGCTTGTTAAAGCCTATTTTGGTATTTGATTTATCAAAGATAGTAGTAATTGAATCTTCTGAATTTGCAAATTGTTTTGATTGCAGATTATGTGTGGAAAAAGTATTTAGGGGTCCAGTGATATTTATAATTAAAAAAATAAACTTTCTTTCTCCAAAGAAAACTGATTTTTTTTTTTTTAACTCCTGGGGAAAAAATAAAGTTAGTGCTTCTTTCACTGTGAAGGCTGATAATAATGTAGCTGTTTGTGTAATGCAGGGACATGACATTATGGCACAACTATAAAGCTTGAAGTGATGTTGAAATATTATGTATGTAATTAAAAAGCAACAGTATCATTTAGTAAGCAGCATGTTTAATGTATTTCACTTTCATCTATTAGAAATCTCTGGCATAGTTTGTGATTCTTTCAGATCATTATAAAGGGGCTTAAATTATGTATTTCTTTAGAAAAAAGCCAACTGGTGGAAATATGTTTGCTGGAAATACGGTACAGCAGAAACAGTCTGGGAGGTTGCTGGAGTGTGTGCAAGAACTTCCTGATACAGTGGGTGAGGGAGCCAGCTGGGGAAGGCACACACTGGACTTGTTTGTGAACAGAGAAGAACTGGTGGGTGGTGTGATGGCTGGAGGCCGCCTTGTGCACACCAACCACAACATGATAAGAGTTTTAGATTCTCAGAGAAGTAAGGAGGAGGATCAGTAGAACTGCCACCTTGGACTTGCAGAGGGCAGACTTTGGCCTGATGAGGGACTTGGTTGACAGAGTCCCTTGAGAGGCAGTCCTGAAGGGCAAAGGAGCCCAAGAAGGCTGGATATTCTTCAAGAAAGAAATCTAAAAGATGCAGGAGTAGGCTATCCCTATGTGCTTGAAAGACAAGCCAGTGGGGAAGATCAGTAGAACTGCCACCTTGGACTTGCAGAGGGCAGACTTTGGCCTGATGAGGGACTTGGTTGACAGAGTCCCTTGAGAGGCAGTCCGGAAGGGCAAAGGAGCCCAAGAAGGCTGGATATTCTTCAAGAAAGAAATCTAAAAGATGCAGGAGGAGGCTATCCCTATGTGCTTGAAAGACAAGCCAGTGGGGAAGAATGGCCTGGCTGAGCAGGGAACTTTGGCTCAAACTCAGGAAAAAATAAAATATTTTACCTTTGGAAGAATGGGGAGGCAACCCAGGAGTGCTACAAGGGTGTTGTGAGGTTATGCAGGAAGAGCTAGAAGGGCCAAAGCCCAAGTGGAACTTACCTGGCTACTCCTGTTAAAGACAATTAAAATGTTTTTACAAATAATGTCAGCAACAAAAGGAGGGCTAAGGAGAATGTCCCTCCTTTATTGGATGTGGGGGCAAACAGTGACAAAAGGTGAGGAAATGGCTGGGGTACTTAATGTCTTCTTTGCTTCAGTCTTTAATAGCAAAAT
>VXBC01009726.1:265299-308902 GCA_013399945.1 Ploceus nigricollis
TCAGTCTTTAATAGCAAAATAATAATAATATAAAAATAATAAAAATAATAGCTGTTCTCAGGGTGCCCAGCCCTCTGAGCTGTGAGACAGGGACAGGGAGCAGAATGAAGCCCATGTAATCCAAGAGGAAATGGTCAGCAACCTACTTAAAAACACAAAAGTCTATGGAGTCAGATGGGATCCACCCAAGGATACTGAGGGAGCTGGTGGAAGTGCTTACTGAGTCACTCTGTCATTTAGCAGCAGTCCTGGTCAACCAGGGAGGTCCCAGGTGACTGGAAGTTGGCAAATGTGATGCCCATCTACAAGGAGGGCCAGAAAGAGAATCCAAGGGAATTGCATGCCTGTCAGCCCAACCTCAGTGCCAGGGAAGGTCATGGGGCAGATTTAATAGCCATCTATTTAATATCTTGAGTGCCGTCATGGGGCATGTACAGAACAGCCAGGTAATCAGACCCAGCTGGCATGGGTTTTGGAAAGGCAGGTCCTGCTTGACCAGCCTGATCTCGTGTGACAGTGTGGCACAGTTAGTGGATGAAGGAAAGGCTGTGGTCATTATCTACCTGGGCTTTAGTAAAGCCTTTGACACTATTTCCCACAGCATTCTCTGGGAGAAACTGGCTGCTCGTGGCTTGGACAAGTGCACTGTGTAGAAAACTGGATGGTTGGGCTCAGGAGGTTGTCAGGAATGGAGGCACATCCACTGGCTACTCACAGTGGTGTTCCCCAGGGCTCAGTACTGGGGCCAGTCCTGTTTAATATCTTTATCAATGATCTGGTCGTGAGGATTGAGGGCACACTCAGTTCACAGATGACTAAGTTGGGTGGGAGTGTTGATGTGCTGGAGGGTAGGACGGCTCTGCAGAGAGATCTGGACAGTCTGGATTGATGGGCCGAGGCCAGTTGTATGAGGTTTGACAAGCTAAGTGCTCAGTCCTGCACCTGGGTCACAACCCCACACAGCTCTGCAGGGTGGGGGAAGGCAGCCTGGAAAGCTGCCTGGTGGGAAAGGACCTGCAGGTGCTGGTTGACAGTGGCTGAACATGACACAGTGTATGCTCAGGTGGCCAAGAAAGTCAATGGTGTTGACTTTCAGCAGTAGTGTGCACAGCAGGACCAGGGCAGTGACTGTCCCCTGTGCTTGGGACTGGTGAGGTCACACCTTGAACCCTGTGCTCGGTTTTGGGCCCCTCCCTACAAGACAGACATTGAGGTGCTGGAGTGTGTCTGGAAAAGGGCAACAGAACTGGGGAAGGGTCTGGAGCACAAGTCCTGTGAGGAGCAGCTGAGGGAGCTGGTTGTTTAGTCTGGAGAAAAGGAAGCTCAGGGTGGACCTTATCACTCTCTAAGCTCCTTGAAAGCAAGCTGTATCCAGGTGGGGATTGGTCTCTTCTCCCAAATAAGAAGCAACAGGACAATAGGAAATTGCCTCAAGTTGTGCCAGGGGAGGTTTAGATTGGACATTAGGAACATTTCTTCACCAAAAGGGTCGAGCACTGAAACAGGCTGCCCAGGGGAGTGAGCAGTCATCATTCCTGAAGGAGGAATGGAGTGAGTGGAGTCATCATTCCTGAAGGTATTTAAAAGTTGTGCAGATGTGGCACTTGGGGACATGGGTTGGTGGTTGCCTTGGCAGTGCTTGGGTAATGGTTGGACTTGATGATCTTAAAAATCTTTTCCAACCTAAACGATTCTATGATTCTATGATATGCACCTGAACGTTACTTTTACTGATTAAAATGTGATCTGGGGGATGAAACAGCTGTATGCACATAGAAAGGCTATTCTGTCTTTGGCTCCTCTTCAGGCTGCCAGTCATGGCTGTGGGCATAAGAACCTGTGGCCTAGCAGCAGGAGAGAGCTGCCAGTCCTCTCCTGCTCCATCCCCAAGCCTAGGCTGCCTGGTGTTGTATGCAAATACCCATCTGGGAGTCTCCTTTTCCTCTGAAGTCCTGAACCCAGCTCTGACTGCCTCCTCTCCCCTCTGCAGGGTGGTGAAAGAAGAGATCTCGGATGACAATGCCAAGCTTCCCTGCTTCAACGGCCGGGTGGTGTCGTGGGTAAGCAAGCCCCTTGCTTCGGTGTCTCTCAGCCTGTTTGTGCCCCCTCTGAAAAACACCATTTGGATGTGGAGTGCCAAGTAAGGCACAGGGGCTGCTCAGTACTGTTGGTGTGCTGGCTGCTCACGAAGCTGATGAGCTGGATCCCCACACTCCAGTCCCTCAGCTGGAGAGGAGACTCTGTGATGCTGGGTCTCCTGTGCCAGGGAAGATGTGGGATACCTCTAGGAAGAGCTCATGGTGACTGATGCCTAGCAGAGATCATGGTTGTGGCCTATCCACAGCATAACCCCTGTGCCCCTATGGCAGGGTCAGCTTTCCAAGGAAAGTCCCGCTCCAATGACTGGTGCAAAGGGCTTAAGTGACTTTAGTGCTGGTGAAGTGGACTGGATTTGACTGCTCTGAAGACTAAAGGTACTGCCTGGGCAGCTGCAGGACAAGCTTTTCCCTCAGTACCATGCCATGCACACGCTCTGCTCCCTGCTCGCATGCTTCCCTCTGTCCCCACGGGGACCCTCTGTTAGTGGGGGGAGAGTCTCCACAGCACATCATCCAGTTTTCCCTCTGCTGAGCTGCAGTTTGTGCTGATGAGGGTGTGTGGATCTACATCAAGACTCAAGTGCCTTTTTCCAGAGGCCTCTGAACAGTAAAAATCCTCAGCAAATCAGGCCAGGTCACACCCAATTCTGCTTCTATCCCTGCACCAAACAGTGACTGGGCAGGCAGGTACCTCACTGCCGACACAGCTGCCGCTGGAATTCCAGCCCGGGGAGCAGGGTGCAGGCTGGAGCAGGGAGGAAAGGCTGTGCTGGGCTCCCGCACAAAGAGCCGGGGCCGGACGCCTGCCGTCCTCCCTCTAGCGGTTATCCAGGCCCTTCGGAAAACAGCCTGTGTCCGGCTCTTGGCCACCACACATTCCTCTGCATCCATCCTGCTGCTGCTGCATCTGCCCCAAGATGTCCCACCACCCCACCCTTTCCAGCTGCTTTTTGCTTTCACCTGCCCTATGGGGAGTCCCAGAGTCTCTAAATCCATTCCAATGCTCCTTTTTTATCTGGTGTGCTTTTCCCTTGTGATCCATGTGTCCCTGTAGCTGCTGGCTTTCATTGTAGGAGCTCTTTGGTTGTTCAGTGTGTGAGTGGCACAGATCTGGTGTGGGTCTGTCTGATGTGACCAGCATGCTGCTGCTCTGCTGGGCTGGATCCTTGCGGGGAACTTGTGCCCAGAGTGAGCATCACTACCAGCTGTTGTGCATGAAGGGTAATGGCAGTCCCAGAGGCCTTTGTGCACCTGATGATCCCTTTTACTACCACTGCTGAGAGTCTCCTACTCCATGGGTAGTTTAGGGGCTGAGAGGGGAGCACTTGCTTTGCTGCTTCTGACAGACAGGCTGGGATTATGCTATTTTTGGAACTCAGTACTAATTTTAGTAACAGGGAAAGACAGAAGCTTGAATCCAAGTGAGTATTTCCTGACAGTGTAAGAGGCAGGAAAAGTGCAGGATGCTTATCAGAACCTTCCTGGGAGGAAATCCCAGCCTTGGGAGTGTTAGAGGAAGATAGCATCAATCCTGCCTGCTTGGGAACACCCCCTCCACTCTCTTCACTGCTGTTTGACAGCTGCCTGTGGCTAGTTCCCTCTGTCCAGAACTATTTGCTTGATGTTGCCTTGAGATTTTCAAGCATAAAGTGTTATAAGACTTTTCCCTAGGCAGTGCTGGCCACTTTCAGCATCTTTTCTACCCTGTGCTCCCGGGCAGTGGCTACCAGAATAGGGATGTGGCCCTTAGGGAGGGGGATGTATCCTGGGAAGACAAGTCACCAGGAAGGTGCCAGGAGCAGAGCCGGGCGTGTGCCTAGGGCTTGCTGGAGGGAGAGAAGCTGACCTGAGTGTGAGATGAGCTGGTTAGACAGTTGTGAGAGCAGGAGCCGTTGAGCTTGTCCTGGGGCTTGTGGGACGGGCTGTGCAGCTTTTGACACCTGAGGCTGCTCTCTGCACTGTCTGCTGCCTTGGCTCCAGCTTTTTCAAGGCTGCCCTGTCTTCCTTGCCCCAGCTACATCCCTGTCTTTGTTTCCAATATCTCTGTCAGTAGACTTCTCATCTGCTACGCTAATGATGATCTGTGGGGTCCATACCCCCCTTATGAGGGTTTCCCCAGTTCCTGAAGGTGGGCAGGGCACATCTCTTTCATCAGTGATGCTGGGAAGCACTCAAGACCTGTATAAATGGGCTGTGCTTCTATCATCTGAGTTGCCATCTGCTCTTGGCTCCATGCAAATGTGGTTCCCTCACCAGCAAGCAGTAGTGCTGCCTCTGAATTTACACTGGGTATTATGGTTTGGACAGCAGCTATCAGCTTTTTTCCAGCCTGTGTTTCATATTTTGTCTGTCCTGAGCAACAATGTGTATCCGTCACCTCTGTTAGATCCTTTCTGGGCCCTGTCACTTCTGCTCTGGAGGTCCTGAATGCTTCTGTCAAGGAAGAGGCTTTTTGTTGCTTTCTTGCTTGACCCTATTGGGATTAGCCCAGTTCATTACAGCTTGAAAGTAAGGGAGAGTGCAAATCTGGACAGGGAGCAATATTGGGGAGCAGCTCATTTGGGCTATCCTCTGTTTCATTCCACTGGTGTGCCCACGGCCCCTGGGAGAGTCTCCAGCTCGTTCCCTGAGCCCTGAAGTTGATGGTTTATTATAGAGCCAGAGTACTGGTGTGTTGGTGTGCCCGGGCAGCCCCACAGCATGGCTGGTATAAAGAGTCTCTAGGGTTTAACCCTTTCTTGCATTTCTGCACTAGGGAATCCATTGAGCATCCCAGAGATTGGCTGAGGGTTGTGCTCAAGCCAATAAGCTGAACACAGGCTGAAAGTTTGTGAAGTACATATGGAAGCCAGAAAAGGAGCCTGTTTCAAGAGTCTATTTCAAAGCCAGCCTTGGCCCTGAGCTCTGTTACCCCCAGCTTCTGGGGGTTGTGAAGGTGAAAGTCCTGCTGGGTCCCACAGCTTAAAGGCAGAAGTGTAGAGGCTGTTAGAGCTGAGGAAAGAAATTACTCGTAACTGCCTTTTCCAGTGTGAGAACTGGGGGAATCTAGTCCCTGCTGCAAAGATGTGTGCTAAAGGTTATCTGAGTGTGTGGTGTGGGTGTTCAGGTGATGTCAGAGTGTCCAAGCACAGCTGTCACCCACCTGGGCTTCACTGCTGGGTCAGGAATTCCTGAGCCACAAATAGCCAGTGTCTGGGAAGGCCTTGGGGGGAAATGTTGCTACATGCTTGGCCTGTTCCATACCTGCTTCTGGGCATCTGCTGTTGTCAACTGCCAGAAATGAGATCCTGGGCCAGGCAGGCTTTTGGCCAGCTCCTTTGGCCACTCTTACAAATGTTTTCTCAGTTTCCTTTTCTGTCTCTCATCCCTCCAGCTGGTGTCTGCAGAGGGTTCCCATTCAGATGCTGGCTCGGTCTGTGCCGATAACCAGACAGAGCTGCCACCTTCCATGGAGCGCACAGGAGGAATTGGAGACTCCAGGCCCCCCTCTTTCCAGTAAGTTACATGGACATCTGTTCTGGTTTCCAAGGGCCACATGGTGCATTTGCTGTAATCCAGACCAGTATCCCAGACCAGGCTGGGACACTCTTACCCAAATTGTCAGGGATGACAGCCAGCAAGAGGGGAGGAGTGGGGCTGGGAGCCGATTTGAAGTGGAGCTGCGTTATTGAACAAACAAGGGCATGCTGAAAATAATGCAGGGAAAGAGCCAGCACAGCATCCCCAGTCCTTTGCCCTGCACTTGCAGATGTGCTGTGGTTGTTCCTGTCCCTCAAGGAGACAGCTGATGGCTGGAACTTTATGTTGGTCAGGACGGAGGTAGAGAGAGCCTTGTCAGGTTGTTCCCTGTTGAACATATTTGTTTGCTTTTATCTCATCACAGCCCTAACACTGGGGGGAGTCGGGAAAACTTGGATAATGAGACAGAGACAGACTCGGTGGTGTCATCACAGAGGGAACGACCTCGTCGGACAGATGGGCCTGAGCATGGTGAGTGTTGGTAACATGGTGAGAGCTCTGCAAGGGCATGGCGGGGGCATGGTGGCAGCACCAGCTCCAGACTTGGGGCAGCTTTCTCTGCTCTGCAGAACCCTCCCAGCTCAAGAGAGCTATTCTATAGCTTTTAGAAGGGCCATAGCCTCACGTTGGAGGTAGGAGCTAACACCTGTGTTACATCAGAGCTTGGTGTTGAACCCTTTGGGGTCAAGGGAGATATTTCCTGTAGAAGCCCCAAGAGCAGGAGACAGTTGTGCCTCTGTCTTCTTAGCTGAGAAGCAGAGTGAGCTTTAGCCTTGCCACTTGGTTGCTTCTTGCTCTACCAAGGAACAGCTGCAAGTCTTCCACAAGTTTAACAGCCTTGTTCCTACTGGCCCATCAGCCTCTTCTCATCCTGTAGTGATAGAAGAGGTATCCCATAGGAGATGGATCTGATCTCAGGGTAGACTGGGAGTTATTTGGCAGTAGATGGGATTTACTGATGGCCAGATTTGTTCTGAGGAGGTTGCCATGAGCCCTGCATAGGGGAAGGGTTTGTCTCAAACTGAGAGTCCCACTCACTCTTGTCTTTTCACAGCACCCAGGGTGAATGGGACAGTGAAGGGAGAGCGGCGCCGAGACCTGGGTGGATACGAGAGCTCCTCCACGCTCATGAGCAGCGAGCTGGAGACCACCAGCTTCTTCGATTCAGATGAAGATGACTCCACCAGCAGGTAGGAGAGCTAGGGTCTTGGAGAAACACTAATTTCCCCCTGACTCTCAGAACAGAGAAATGCCTTTGCAGGACACAGTAGTCCTGGGCTCAGACCTGCTTCCATCTCACCCAGCAGACCCCTCTGCCACTGTCTGTCCCCCATGTGCATGTTCTCCCCTCTGCCCCTGCAGTCCTCTATTCCCTTTGCCATTTCCATGGCTCTTGCTGCCAGAGCCACCACTATGGCAGCAGAAGAGCTGACTCTTGCTTTTGCCTGCAGGTTTAGCAGTTCAACAGAGCAAAGCAGTGCTTCCCGTCTAATGAGGAGGCACAAGCGACGCCGGAGGAAACAGAAGGCTCCACGCATTGAGCGGGTACCCAGGGAGGGGCTGGGTATCCTGGGGAGGGCAGTGCAGGTCAGGGTGGGCTCACAGGGATTCAGCTGTTTTTGCTGTGGGTATGGCTTCGGATGAGTGTCCAAGTGCTGAGACTTCAAAAAGTGCTGTAAACCTTTTCCAAGCCAATGTAGCCTCAAGAGCTGGGAGCACAGGCCTTGTCCTGGTTGTAGAGAGGTCATAAGGACCATGGCTGTTGTCTGGCTCTGCAAAGCTCCCAGCATAAGACTGGAGTTGTGGGTGGTGGCTGTGGTGCCACAAGGAGGGGCAGGAAGGAAAGGACAAGTGGAGGAAGCTAGGGCTGGGATTGTTACTGAGGCACAGGAGGACATCTCACGTTTTGCTTATGTTGCAGTCCTCGTCCTTCAGCAGCATCACAGACTCCACCATGTCCCTGAACATCATCACGGTCACGCTGAATATGGGTGAGTGGGAGGTGTGCATGGAGCCTGCAGTCCTTCCAGAGCGAGATTGGGTCCTGGAGAGGGAACTGGGGAGGGAGCAAAGAGAACACATAAGGGAGGAGTGAGGAGATGGATTCTGTAGGAGATTGGCTTCCCTTGTAGAAATTGTCTCTCAAGAGTTTGTGTGTCCCAGGATATCTCTCTGGGACAGGGGTATAAATCACCACCATTAGGATGTGGTTTTACTGAGGTTAGGTCTGCTTGTGCTTGATGCTTTGAGGTGACTTACTTCTTTCTCTTTCCATCCCTGCAGAGAAATACAACTTTCTGGGCATTTCTATTGTGGGACAGAGCAATGAGCGTGGTGATGGAGGCATTTATATTGGCTCTATCATGAAGGGAGGCGCTGTGGCAGCTGATGGCAGGATTGAGCCAGGAGACATGCTCTTGCAGGTACTTCACACCCACATATCTCCATCTTTGGGCCTGGGAAAGCAGTAAGAAAAGACCCAGAAGCCTCCCTGAGAACTTTGGCAGGCTAAACCCAGGAAGCTGTGCTTGGAAGAGGAAAGCTGAGTCACTGCTGAGCTGAGTGGGGAGCTCAGCCTCTGGTCACATCTCTGGGACTCACCTCTTTGTGTTGTTTGTAGGTAAATGATATCAACTTTGAGAACATGAGCAATGATGATGCTGTGCGGGTGCTGAGGGAGATCGTGCACAAGCCGGGGTGAGTGCTTGGGTTGTCCCTTCCATCCAGGGACATCTGCACAGTTTGTGCTTGGAGTGTGTGAGTTGTATCTTCCAGCCACCTTTGCCACTGCCTCTGCAGAAGCTCAGAACTTAGGGTTTTGGTGTTGCTTTGATTCCTGGGTTTTCATGTCCAATGCAAGAATTGCAGCCAACGGAATTGCAAGGAATTGGGGTCTGTGCCCCTTTTTTTGTGGGGATGCTGTGTTGCTGCTCATTGCAGGGCAATTGGACTAGATGACCTTTAAAGATCCTTTCCAAAACAAACTTTGCTGTGATTCTCTGATTCTATTTGGGTCATCAGCAGCCCTCAGCAGGATCACATAATTTTGTTTGTGTCACTAGGGAAACCCATAGCTGGAGGGGAACAAAGTCACTTTACTAGCAGCTTCTCCCTGTCTCCCAGGAGAGAGCTGGCACACAGCATCCACTCATCATGCAGGGGTTTGTGTTACTGTGCTCTGGTTCTAACTCTCACCTTTTTGTTGCAGGCCCATCACCCTGACAGTGGCCAAGTGCTGGGACCCCAGTCCGCGGGGCTGCTTCTCATTACCCAGGAGTAAGTGGATAGCTGACCCACCCTTAGTGCTGGTGCCCAGCTCATGTGAGAGCCCTGCCTTAAGCACTTACTTGGTTGTTGTCTTGTTCCTCCCCTGTGTGTGTTTGTGTGACTCCATGGGGCACTGAATTGGGGTTTGATGGGGTTTCAGCTCTCCTTTTAGGAGGCTGCTATGTCCTATTCCCAAACCAAAATGCCCATAAGCCCAGCCCTTCTTCCCACATCACGCTGGGGACGCGTTTCACTGGGGCAGGGAGGTCACTTGCTCGGGGCGCCAGAGGAAAGAGAAACCCCCCCTAAGCCATAGGGGGATCTCTCCCTCTGCACCTCTCCTGCTGACCCTCCCTCTCTTCTTTCTCTCCCAGTTGCTCCCCAGCGGATCTGGGCTGGGCCAGACTCTCCATGCTCCGATCCGGGTGAGTCCCGGCAAATACTGGGGATGGAATGGGCTGTGCTGAGTCCCTGTCCCTCCCCAGAGGTTGTTTTGATGAGGTGATAATTTCTTACAGTTACTGACTGACTCTTTCTTCATTGCAGGTGAGCCCATCCGGCCCATCGACCCGGCAGCCTGGGTGTCTCACACGGCAGCGATGACTGGCACCTACCCAGCGTACGGTATGAGTCCATCCATGAGCACAATCACTTCCACCAGCTCCTCCATCACCAGCTCCATCCCAGAGACTGAACGTAAGTCCTTGTGCCTCCGTGCTGCACCCGCTGCACGGCCTCCTCACCTTCACTATGCTGTGAAGGGAGCAATACATCCGCCTGGGGACAGCTGGGGTGGGCCTGATCTGCCCTGCCAAGGGACTGGGAGGGAGGCAGCTGTCGCTGGGCTGGCACTTTGATCAGTGGGAGTTCTGCCTGGGAGAATTAACATGTTTTAAGCCTTCTGTGCGAGGAGAGTAGAGGAGCCTGGCTGCAGCCAGGAGCTGTGGCAGGTGTAGAGGAAAGGCTCAGACCATTCAGGGGTTGGCTGCTGAGAATGTGGAGCCAGAGGGATTCAGCATGTCCCTGGAGCAACTGAGAGCTCCTCCCAGACAGCAGATAAAGGAGGCAGCTGAGAGCAAAGAGCCTTGTGGTGGGGCAGGGTCCTGCTGAGCACAGGCCTCTTGGTTGCTTTCTGAAGGTTTGGGATGATTTGGTATATAGAGCCCTGAAGCAAGGGTCTGGAGAGCTTGGGTGAGGCAACAAGCCAAGAGTTTGTTGTAAGTTTGTGACTCTTGCCTGGGCTTTGCCCAAGAGGAAACTGCTGACATGTGAAGGATAACATGGGAAAGCTGGAAGGGGGGTTACACAGCGTGTACCCCGAGGCTGTCTGCGATGTATTGTTCCCTGGCCCATTCCTCCCTTGTGTGATGCTTCCATGTGGCCCTCTTGTCTCTTCTGTTCTCTCTCACCTCTGCCTACCTTCCTTCATCCACACCACAGGCCTCGATGACTTTCACCTGTCCATCCACAGTGACATGGCCACCATTGTCAAAGCCATGGCCTCACCAGAGTCAGGCCTCGAGGTGCGTGACCGCATGTGGCTGAAGATCACCATCCCCAATGCCTTCATTGGTAAGAGACTGTGCTGCCTGCAGCAGAGGCAGGGACTGGGGAGTGGGTGGCCTGTTTTCAGGCAGATGTCCAAGGGAGCATCTTTGTCACCATAAACAAACTGCTGGCTGGGCAAGAGTCACAAATTGAACCTTTTGACCCACTTTGCCTTTGCTCCAGTGTGGCTCACTGCCTCAAGGGCCGCCGTCTTCCTCTCTCTTGCCAAATTTAACTCTATATTTGGTGGCAGGTTCGGATGTGGTAGATTGGCTCTACCACCATGTGGAGGGCTTTACAGACCGCCGTGAGTCCCGCAAATATGCCAGCAATCTGCTGAAGGCTGGCTACATCCGACACACCGTGAACAAGATCACCTTCTCGGAGCAGTGCTATTACATCTTCGGGGACCTCTGTGGAAGTATGGCTCTTGGCATGGGTGGGAGGGAGAGGATGGAGGGGTAGTGGTCCTGCAGAGCCCTGCTGACACCATGGGGACACACCTACAGCCATTGCCATCAGGCTGGGCCCCTTGTTCTACAGACTCTGTTAGGGGAGTGATGAAGAATATCCCAGCTCCCTTGTCCTGCTGCTGAGGTAGTGAAGTTGGAAGCAGCAGGTGACAGTGTTACCTACTATGTGATCTTTTCTCCTGGGCAGTCATAGCAGAGTCTTAGTCTTTACTGACTGTCTCCAGGCTCTGAATTTCAGTGCTGGCAAGGGGTTAGTGCTCAGGCAACTCTGTTCTGCTCAGATAAGATGGGGGAAGGAATTGGCAGGGTGAGCTGTAGCTCTGATGTGGTTCTTTCCCACCAAGCTGGTCTCTGTATTAGAGTGGCAGCCTGGCAGTAGTTCAGCCAGGAAGCCCAAATGGTGGCAATTGACTAACAGAGAGAGTGCCAGCTTCTTGTGTCTCTTTGCATATTCTGTCCTTGTCCATCAGCAAGAATGGACAGAAAACTGCTTCACCACACACAGTAGTTTTTCTGCTTGGATTAATCCCTGTTCTCTGCTTTCTTGCAGACATGGCTAATCTGTCTCTTCACGATCATGATGGCTCCAGCGGTGCCTCTGATCAGGACACTTTGGCTCCACTCCCCCACCCAGGAGCCGCACCCTGGCCTATGGCCTTCCCATATCAGTATCCACCTCCTCATCCATACAACCCCCATCCCGGCTTCCCTGACCCAGGCTACAGCTACGGAGGGGGCAGTGCAGGCAGCCAGCACAGTGAAGGTAAGTGAAAAGGACTAAAATATGCCTGTAGGTGGGCAGATGTCCTGTTCGGTACAGGGCAGTAGCAGGAAAAGGCTGCTTAGGCAAGGCTCTATGTGGGGGAAGCCAGGGAGAAGCCATCTCAGAAGGGTCGTGGGACTCGCTGCTGAAGGGAGACTGAGAGCATACACTGTGCTGGGGCCTGGCTGTGCCAGAGCGTGCTGCAGTCCTCCCTTGGCTAGAGGAGAATCCATGTGTTCTTCCTGACTTGTCCGAGCTGGCACCTAACCTTGCCTCATGTGCTTCACAGGGAGCCGGAGCAGCGGTTCCAATCGCAGTGGCAGCGAGAGGAGGAAGGAGAGAGAGAAGACCGGGGAGTCGAAGTCAGGCGGCAGCGGGAGCGAGTCGGACCACACCACGAGGAGCAGCATGCGGCGCGAGCGTGCGGCCAGCGAGCGCTCGGTGCCGGCCAGCCAGCACAGCCAGCGCAGCCAGCACTCCCTGGCTCACAGCATCCGCAGCCACCACAGCCAGCAGTCGTACGGCCCGCCCGGCCTCCCCCCTCTCTTCAGCCCGCCCATGTTGCTGATGCCTCCACCGCCGTCAGCCATGGGGCCCCCCGGGGCGCCGCCGGGCCGTGACCTGGCCTCTGTGCCCCCCGAACTGACAGCCAGTAGACAGTCCTTCCGAATGGCCATGGGCAACCCCAGTGAGTTCTTTGTGGATGTAATGTGAAGCGCCCGTCCCCTGTCTGTCTGCTGTCCCTCCTTCCCCCTTCTATCCCTGTCGTTTGTTTCCTAGGACCAGCCCTGGCTTCACCCCTTGTTTTTTTGGGGGTTTTTTTTGTTTCTTTTTTTTTGTCTTGATAACGAAAAGAAAAAAAGGGAAAAAAAAATAAATTGAACTAAACCTTGATTCTAATCCCTCCTCTAGCGGGGTGGACAGGCCTGGCAGGCCTGCTGGGTGCTGTCAGCCCATCCCGCCACCAGACTTGTGTATTTCCGATGGTAATTCCCTCCTGCCATCCTCTCTAACCCCATTAATCCGCATCCGTCCCAGCACCCTGTGCTGCTTGCCCGTGTGTCACTGCTGCCTCAGTCCTTTCACCCTAAACATCTCTTCTTTCTTTTCACCCTTTTGTGTTTCTTCTATCAAGCAGCAAAGAATTACGGGGTGTTTGACTTTCTCTGAGCCTGCCGCCCATGGGGGGGAGAGCTGGAGCATGGCGTGGCCCGACAGCAGGACACGGAGCTCCAGGGGCGCTGGGCACGCATGGCGCTGAAGATGGCTTCTTTCCTCCCCCTCGCGGAAGATGCCCTGCCCTTCCCACAGCCCTGAGAGGGGAGCAGGGACCAGCCTTATATATGTATTTTAAATCCCGTTGTAGTTGCCTTTTGGCTAATGCATGAATGTTCCAGGGCTTCAGTGCCTCCAGGGAGTGGAGAGATGCTGCCACTTCCCTCTTGCCTCCCTTCTCTTGCCCACATATTGGGCCAGGTCCAAGCCTGACACTGACCCATGGCAGGACCCTCCTTCACCTTGGCCAGGTCTCAAGGCTGGGGCTGTACCTCAGCCCAGAGAGGTGGTGATTGCCTATGCACAGTCTCTTGCGTGACTCAGTGCCCTACACCTGCCCTGGAGTTCTTTAGGGGGATTTAAGGGCAGAGCTCTGCTCCTTCCATCCTGCTCTTTGCCCTCCTGCCTGCAATGTGCTGCTGCCTGTCCTGTTTGTAGGGGCTGTCCCGTGCCTGGGGCTGGCGGTAGCAGCTGTGGCCTTCTCCCTCCTGCTGTCGCGCTGCTGCTCAGCTATGTGGTACCTTCAGGGGCCTGGACTAAGTTAGAAGGCGAGGGCGGGGCACAACTGGTTCACTTTCATGCTTTGGAGAAACGTGGAGGGCCCCTGTATTTGCCCTCTGAAGGGCCTGAGTCTGTCTTCTCCTCTGCCCACTGCTGCTGGCGTGGCTGCTGGGAGGAACAAACCTCTGGGACAGCCCCACTCCCTCTGGGCTGTGATCGGTGCCTCGTGGCAACACGAGCTCTCCAGGGATGAGACTGCAGCCTGCACCATGGCCTCTGGGCTCAGTGCCCACAGGTGTGCTGGGACAGTTGAGTCTGTTTGCTCCAGTGCTCCCTGCCTTTCTTCCTTCCACTTCTGGGTACTTCAGAGACGTGCCTGGGGCTGGGGCAGCCCTTTCCCATGCCCAGGGCCAAGCACGGTACAGTATGGACACGCTCAACCCTGCCGCTGTTGGTGCTGGCGCCCCGGCGCCCGCTCCTCCTGCCGCGCCGTGGCATTCTCCACAAGCGTTGCCTCCTTTGGTCTTTCTTGTGTTCACAGTTTTTATACGATGGAATTGAATTGTATTTTGCTCCCTGGGAGTCTGCGTTGCCCCTGCAGCCCCCCTGCCAGCTCTCACGTACCATCAGTTCATCTCCCTGACTCCCTAAAGCCTCTCCTTCCCTCAGCCCGCTGGAGTCAGACTGTCCCCAGTAGCCTCCCTGGCCACTGCGTACTCCTTGCCCTGCCCTACCCACTGGGTTTTATAAAAACAACACAAATCTCCTTGTTTTTATTTATAAACATAGTTTTATTGGACTCCTGCGTTGTGTCGTTCGTTTATTCTTTTCCCCCAGCCTCCTCCATCCTCCTGCCTTTTGCTCTAAAGCGAGATCCCAGCAGGATAAGGGCACCCTGTGTCAGTGTGCCAGCTGTCTTTTCCCGGGATGCCGAGGGCGGCTGCGGGCTGAGTTTCTCCGGAGCAGGGCCTGGGCGGGGGCTCTCGGCGTTCCCTGGGTCCCCGTTTCCAGCGGCAGCACTGCGGGGAGAACCAGGGGCCAGTCTGACCGCGGGCGCTGGCCCTTGGCACAGCAGTGCGGGGCGGGGGACCGGCGATGCCTGGGCGCGAGGCAGCCCAAGCAGCCCTCGGGAAGGGCGCGGCGACTTTAGGACTTTGCAGGGCGAGCGCGGCCTCCTGCCCGGGCGCACCCCCGGCCCAGCCGCTCGCTGAGCGCAGCTGCCGTGCTATCCTCGCCCCTCCACAGACTACAACTCCCAGTACGCCCTGCGCGGAAATGTAAATTCCTGCCCCCGCCGCGCGACTCCCCCCACCCAGCGGAGGCGCATGCGCAGTGGCNCTCGGGAGGGCTTTTCCTCAGCTTCCTCTGAGGGGGTGCTGGGCGACCCCATCATTCGTTCGTACATTGCTTGTGGCTCAGGGGCGTTATTAACAGCTGTTAATTAGCTCTCTGGCTGGAATACCTGTGCGGCAGCCCCGCGGTGCTGCACCGGGGAGGGTGGGGACAGGGACGGGCTGTGTGTGGCACAGGAAGGCCGGCACCGGTGTGTCAGGTCAGCCTGAGCAAAGGTTTTTTTCGGTCGGATCGGGCTGGAACTTCACCGAAAATTATTTGCCTGTACTGCTGATCCAAACGTGAATTAGCTGGGTCATGGCTTGCACTCTGCTTCCTCCCTGGGAAACCTGCTGAGGCAGAACGCAGCGCTGCTGATGCCGAACTGCTTATTCTGAGGCTTAAAGCAGGCTCCTATCCAGCGGCTCTTCTGGATGTATTTCCACATCCATTCTTCCCAGGACCAGGTTTTTGGATTCAGTAAAACTGCAGGAAGCACAGCCTGTGTTTATCAGCCAGTGCAGTTGACTTCTCTCCCCACTGGGAAATGACTTGCTTTTGATCTAGTGTTCTCTGTCCATAAGCTGTGTGAGTGCACGATCTGTTTTCTGCTTGCTTTAGTATGACAAAGCTACTATCAAGTTTTAGCCTCAGGCTGCCAAAATCTGAGCCTGGAACTTGCCCAGATAGGTGAGTCTGGACGGCTTCTGTGGCTTGGAAGTCTCGGTATTGCAGGCTTCTGACTGTATAAGGGCTCATGGTGGTGTTTGGTTGGACAACATTTACTTGAGTGCTGTCAGAGCTGTAGCTACTGTTTTTTCCTATAGTAAAAGGTCTGTGTGTCCCTGTGAATTTTGCTTGGAGGGACAATCTCAAATCTGAAGAGATGCTGCCAAACTGTCTACTTCCATGTTTTTCCTGTCAGAAGGGAGGCATCACTCCTCTTCTGTAGGAAATGTCATGTTACTGACATCTAGTGACAAAGATACCTGGTGTTCTTTGGGCTGCAGAGTGGCCATGTTCCAGGGAGAGCATTGGGGTGTCTTTGAAGGGTATCATGGCCAGCTGCTTCCTCCTCCCAAGAGAGCACAGTCCTGGCTTTTGGAGAATTGAATCTTGAGGCTGTGAAGGGTTACATCTTGAGTTCTTTGAAAAACAGGGACTGGACATGCATTCTTGTTTGATATTATCTTTTTTTTTTTTTTTNACAGTCACCAAATGAAACAGGCTTTATAATGAAGCTTACTGTAACCCTAGTTAAAATTTTCTTGCCTCATCCCTGCATCAAAAAAGGTAAAGTCAAGACTGTCTTTTGCAGCACAATGTCTTGCACTGGTTTTCTAAGCTTCTTCTACTGAAGACCATTAGAGTGTTTGAAGGCTGTTCCTGGGGCCAACTGGAGGATGGCCTGTGGTGCCAAAATATAATTGGTTTGTGAGGCAGAGTCTGCTTCTCTCCTTTAGTGAGTGACCTACTGAGTCAAAAGTTACTGGCAAGTCATGTATTATTTTGATCTTGGCAGGAGGTCAGCAGCTCAGCTAAAAGCTTGCAGGCAGAGGCACAGAATGTGAAATGCAGTTATCTGCTCTCCAGTAAGAGTAGTGAGAGAAAAGCTGACACATCAGGGCACCTAGACCATTAGTGGTCTGCAGAATACAAGCTCTTACTCAAACTCCACTCTGTGCCTCTAACCTCTTCTGTTAGAAGATGCATAGGAAGCAAATCACTGTTCAGGTTTCTAGCTCAAGAGTGAAAAGCAAGTAGTTCAAACTGACTTTAGAAATGCTTTGGTAGAACGGGTAGAAGTAGAAAAAGGCATTGGGGCTGTTCACATCAGGTTGGGCTCAAAATATTGCTGAGAGGTGTGTTAAATGCTGTACCTGTGGTGTTTTACTGGAGTAAGGGAGCTTCTTGTGTTTTCCTGTGTCAGTATTTATCTCTTGTTACTCTTCAGACTGACTGCGTGCAGTATGGCACGCAGAAGTGGGCTGTAGGAGGAGAGCCTGGTAAGAGAACGTGCTTCTCTTCCTGCCCACTGGTTATGGGGATTTATGGGATTGTGTTTAAAATAGGAACAGTTTCTCTGAAACTGATGGGTTTATCTCAGGAGCTCTTTAGCTCAGGGTATGCCCCTTAAGTAAATTATGCAGCCTGTCTTCCCCAGGATGAAGTGATTGCAGCTACTCTTGTTTAAAACCAAGGGCAGCCCATGGCCTCCTGGAAAGTGGCTAATGCAGCCATCTAAGCAAAGCTTAGGTGCTCAGATTAGCTGGTGGGGTAATGGCATTGTTTTGAGCCTTAAATCTTGGGTTGATAATGGCTAGTGCTAGCTGAAAGGATGGGTTTTCTCAACAACTTCAGTTTGCCAGAGGAGCCTGACTAATCCCTCTCCTGCTTCAAATACTGTCACTTGTCCAAGATCATACTGATTTCTGGAATGCAGAAATGGCTGCAGTTGGTGATTTGCCTTCAATACCTCTCCTGATTTCTTCCTGGATGAAAACTCTGCAGCTAATGTACCTTGAACTGCTTAGTTAGATAAGCTCATTAATGCACAGAAGTCTTACTTACTGTTAAGTCAGAACCCAAAGTGTCTTTTAATAGACTACTAAAGGGGTTGGTTGCTTTACACCAGCTTATTAACTGGCTTGTGATTGCTGTTTCCTGGATGTGCTGTGTAGATTACAGAAATCAGCATTCCTGTTTGCATTCAGACTAAGTGATGTCTGTGCTGTAGGAAACTTTCAGCCCCTTAAATGGGAGTGACAAAGTCCAAGTAGCTGAGTCTTGGGCTCACTACTGATCAACTTGTGTTTATTTGTACCCTGTACTGGATGGTACAGGATGAAGCTCATGGCCTGTCTCACAGTGAGATTGTGGCCAAAAGGGCTCTGCAGGTTAGCAGCAGTCCTGACATCTGCTCATCCAGCCTTGGTCAGTGGCTGGTTGAAGACTTATTTTCCCCACCTGTAGTGCCAGACTCTTTTCTGGATAAGTATCTCTATGGTAAGAGTTATCACCCACACAGCTGGCTTGGGAAAATACAGCTGATCCCAAAGTTGCCTCCTAAAACGAGTGGACAGATGTGCTCACTGGTGATGCTGCTGGTGCTCATCAAATCCTGGCACAGCTGGGGTGATAATGTGAAACTGTAGTTATGTTGTTTCAGGCAGCCTAAGAACTGCTGCAGTCACATTGCTCCTGAGCAGTTATTCTTGAGCTGCTGTGTCACCACTGCACCTCTGAGGAGAGGACACAGAAGATTTGCTGAGTAGATGGCCATGAGAGCAAACAGGCCTGGCTCAAGAGTTCCTCAACTTTGGCCTACACTGGACTTAGAGAAGCTGGCATGGAAGGATACAAAGAACTGTATTTGTACTTTCCTGAGACAGAAATACCAATATACACCAAAATTTATGGTGACCCTGGTACAATTAGGCTGTAAGTGCATTACATTGCTAGTGACACATTTCTTTCAGACAGTTCCTAATTCTTTTGGACCTAGAACAAGTACTTCTTGCCTTGCATGTAGAACTGGAATTACTGCAGCCATATTCCTTTTACTACTGAAGAAAACTGACTAAAAATCCACTGTTTTCCTAAGCAACAAATTTGAGCAGATCAGCTTGTTTGTTTGTTTTTACTTGTGCAAATATAGTTACAAAAGGCAGAGAACTGTTTCAAGGTTTATGGTGTAGGTTGAAGCTACCACTGTCTGCCGGTGCAGGGAACAGTTATGGTCTGTGTGGTGTCCTGTGAAAGACCTCAGGTTATGGGACAAAGGTATTGGAGAAAATCACTCATTTGAATATCTGTGTATCTGGGATTTAGGCTACAATTCAGCTTAGTCTTTCATAGGCTAATGAGCAAATGCCTGATACTGCAGTTGTGTCTTATTGCTGGTGTGTCTTATTGCTGGCTTCTCAATTAGAGGGACCATGGAAGGATGCTCTGCACAGAAACTTCAGCATTGGTACTGTGTGTTGTGGTGGTTCTGAAAGAGTTGCTGCAGATAAACAGCTGCAGAAGGAACAAACTGTGCTGGTTACATGATTCCTTACGTGTGCCTTGTTTAGTCTTAAGAAAGCTCTGTGCTGCATGTTGTTCATTTTTCTACAGCTATTATAAGTCAGAATTGATGAAGAGGAAATGGAAGAGGAAGGCTGGGCTCTCACATGCTGCAGGAGGGAGCTGCTGTATCTTCACTTGATAAATGCGGGTTTAGTGCCTCATCTCACTAGGTAGATCCCAGTCCAGCCACTTGTTGCATCCCACAATATGTGAAACTGACAGTCCAGCAACAGGATCCTGCTGCCTGAGCTTGTGCTCCTGACTTCACCCATGCATTCCAAGTGGGTGGCACACTGAAAGGATGAAGTCTGACTTTTGAAGAGCCACCTGTTTTTAGATCAGACCTAATAAACAGAGCATTTTCAGTCTATGATAGAATCAGTAGACAAAAGCAGTTTTTCAGATACTGTGCTTTATTGTGTCTTTATCTTTCTCTGGACTCTCTTGGTTATGGTCTGACTGGCTTCTGGGGCTTCCAGCATCTCCTGGTTGCTTGAGAGAGGAGTGCTTATTGCACATCCCCTGCCCAGTGGGAGCACTGAGACATGATTTGAGGCAAGTATGTGTGATTCTTAGGAAAGTGCATGTTACCGTGTCAGTCATTGTAGGCCCAACTAATCCTGCTGCTTTTCTGTTATGTAACTACTGAAATGCATTAAAATCTTTATCCCAGCCTTTGTTTTTATACATGTACTTTTTTTTTGTAGTTGGTGTCTTAATGCTGTAACTTTGCCACAATGCTCTAAAGGTATGTTTTAATGCTCTCATCTTCACTTGAGTAAAAAGGCATTCTGGAAAGTCATTTCCATGTAATCTTGACTCCTAGTGGGTTTATAAGCGTGTATATAAGTGTGTGGTCTGTCTATGATGTTCTTCATGCTCCTTTTTTGTTTATGGGTTGAAATGGAAGTATATAGGAATGTGAGCACTTGGCAGGAGGGTAGGCAGCCTACTGGCCTTAGGTATTTGTAGGAGCTGCATTCAGATGTTACATCTACTCTAGTAGCTGCTTGAAGAATGCAGAGTGTATTGGGAGAGGGCTGTTGTTCCTAAATTAAGGTGATTAGTCACCAACTGGTGTGAATTCAGCATACATGTGGATTATCCCTGTACCTTAACTAGAATAAATCCATCCACACTGTAAGTAGAAAACAGGGCTGTAGCTACCAGTGTGGAGCAGGTTGCCGTATGTTCAAGCTAGTGAAACAGAAGGAGTGAAGCTGCAAAGCTCTGAAAATGCAGCTGATGGATCATTAACCCAAAGGTTTCAGCTAGAGTCATCTTGGTTTCCAGGCACTTTGTGGTAAACAGTTGAAGAAATGGTGGGCTTTGCTCTTAAGCTGTGTCTGACAGTGAGATATTAGGCTGAGGAAACTCAGAAACAGTGTAGAGCAAGCTCCCTAGGAAAGGCTGACTGGAGAGGAGCAGAATGAGTCATTGAAAGCTGATTGAGCAATGCTTTCTGAGTCATGTTGCTAATGCACAGGGAGCAGATGAACCCATCTCTGGTGCTGGAGTTTTTATTCTGAGGCCTTCTGATTCCAGCAGCCATGAGTCACTGAATGTCAGTCTCAAATTAATTTCAACCCTGTTCCCTGCAGTTCTTAACCACTGCAAGTACTAGGATCTTTAACTTCCACAGCTGATCTGTAAAGAAAACTATTAATTATTTTAAAATATGTGGAAAATTGTGCTATGTCTGAACTGTACCACTAAAATCCTCATTCTAGTTAGAATGTAACCTTGAAATAGTTGAAAGGAGTATCTGTGAAACTTGAAACACAAAGGAGGATCAAAACAAAGCAGGCTTATTTTCACTGCAGCCACTTCAAGGAGAGGCATTGTCATCTTGAAGAGCCATTCTTCTTGCTGAGCTTTAAGCAACTTTCTTTTGCATTCTGCCCTTTGTATAGCTTTCTGCTCTGTTCATAGATCTCTGGGCTACTTACTCCACCTCTTGAGTTTCCAGCTGTATGGACATGCTTCCATTAGCTGATGGAAGTAATTCTGTGGGGAGAGGGAGTGTAGTCACTCTCATCTCGTGTCTTGGAGATATGTAATGCAAGTTGTGAACAAAAGGCAGAAATGTTGTCCATGTTTCCTGAGCTCCCATCATGAGCAAGCTTGGTGAAGGCTGACAGAGGGCAACCCTGCACCAAACAGAACTTGCTGGAAGTTGTGTTGATGCCATTGTGCTGTCTATGCTTGTGGTGCCTGGAACTCTTCAAGATGCTGAACTGCAAAAGTTGAGCAGACCAAGGGAGATCTGCTTATAATGGTGTTAAACACCTTACATAGTTGAGACCTCCTTGTTCTCCAAGGAGATCTCCATGTTGATGCCTAAGACTAGGATCTTCGCTGGAGGTTTATACTGCTTGTGTCCTTCAGCTACTGCAAAGAACTGATTGGTGGCTGGTACAGTCATCTAAAACTCTTTCCTTATAGTCACTGTTTTTAACCCATGTGACTTTGTTGGTACCTGGAAACACTTTACCAATTGTCTGACACAAATCATTAGATAAATTGTACTTAAATGTGAATTCAGGTTTAATTTTTGGAGCTGTAGAATTGTGGGTTCTTTCAGATTTGAGGTGAATTGTAGGAGTGTGAGTTCAGCTAAGAAGTAAACAAGAAACCCTTTGTCTCCCTGAAAAGGAAAGAGGCTCAGAAGTTTCTCTCCTTAATGAGTTAAAAAGACATCTCATAGGACCAAAGGGACATCACATCAAATTTAGGGACAGCTAATTGGACAGAGGCCAAAAGGTCCCGCCTCAACAATTCCCTAGAAAAGGAAAGCACAAAAGAGGTAAATCGCTTTTGTGAGGTGTTTCTAGCAGGGCAAAGAACTCCTACCCTGGCTCGCTTTTTCTCTGTTAAGAAGTTTGTTATTTTGCTCTTTATTAAAACATTTATGTTTCTAACATCCTCACAGAAGTCATCCTGCTGTTTTTTAAGCCATCTCGAGATAGCTGAGCTATTAGGGTGTTGCTACAAATCTCTAGGCACGAAGAGATACATGTAGCAGTGAATCATAACTCATATGGAGGCATTCTGCTGCTAGATGTGAAATAATGCTTGTGCATGTCTCAGTATGGTTGGCTGCCCTTATAAAACAAGCTGTCAGAATGGTCCTGATCCTGTAGCCAAATCCATAGTAGTAGGGAAAAGTAAAATCTCAGATGTTAACAAGGGCCTCATGTAGCACAGAGCAGCCCCTTTCTGACTTGGAGCAAGTTCATTATAGAGTTGTTTTGCCAGTGTAGTACAGCAAGCGCACATCAGCTGGTTGGTGGCAGACCTCTGCATGCTTCTGTTTTCTACCATACAAGAATTTGCAATAAGAGCACTCCTGGTGAGTAGTCGTGGCAGTGGGATGTGTGTAGATATGAAGGTATTCAGAGTAGTAAGGGCAAAGTAGATCAAAGTAGACCAAAGAGGTGCAGATGGGACTACAAAATGGCAGCTGTACCATGGTGCATATAGGAGGTGTGTGGATGAAGTAGCAAAGGCAATTCTGGCTTCACCTGTAGATCTGCAATATGAACCAATGCAGCTCTTTAATGTGCCAGTGAAGGTGGAACCAGGAGCTAACTTTACATGGGCAGTCTGAAGCTTGAACTCACCTCCTGGGTATAAGGAAGAGGCCTAGCATTTCATTGCATTGATGAAGAATTTTTGAAGACTAAAAGCCTTTGAATCATAATCTATCTACTCCATCAAACATGCTTTTACTAACATGGAAGATGAGGAAGCAGTTGACTCTGCTGCCTGGTACTGTGATACAATTAAAAATGCTGATTTTTTTGCCTGTAACTTCAACAAAGCTTTTACAGAATATGTTCGAAACTAACATGAGAAAGCATGGCATCATTATTTCAGACAACATTTAAAGTTTGTAGATCTTCCTAAGAGAAGGCTTTTAATTTCCAATGCAAAGCTTGATCAGCAATCTTCTACATGTTTTATAGTAATGCAGTAAATATTCAAATCAAGGCTTTTTCAAAATTGATTGGGTTGTCATGCTGGCAAAAGGCTTTAGCTTGTATATGCTGCATGTCTGATCCTGTTGCTTATCAAAGCAGACATTTCCTTTATACTAAAAATAGTGAAACAAATAACTTAAGCAGCATTAAAACCCAGAGGAAGATTATTTTTTTTTTTTTAAGACTAGGATGTGCTTTCTAGGATTCTTCTGGAAAGGGTTTGTAGGATTCTTATGATCCAGCTTTTACCAGTTGCATAAGCTTCCAGGAAGCTGCTCTATACCATGCAAGTCTTAAAGAGAATGCAAGAACTCTTCATCTTTGATTGCAATAGTCCGTATCTGAATATGGAAGCCAGCACTGTAGAAGTCTGAAAGCACATGCTTGTTTCTTATCTGAAGTGAAAAAACTAGTATATAGGAAAGAATTTTCTGGAGTGGGGCAACAAGTTGCTTTCACTGTCATAATGTTTCTAATTTTTTTCATTGTTTGACCCGTGTGAATGACCTTGCAAATGTTTCAGCATCTGCCTGTCTTGTTGGGCAGCTGTGTTCAATTCTCTGTGTTTTGGGTTTCAGCCCTGCACGTTACCTCTCCATGGTCTTTTCCTGCCTGTTAGGGCTGTGTGTGCTTTGTGTAAGTAGTTGTGAGTCTGTGGTACAGCCATTTCCTTAAGTCTGAGAAATTTGGTTTGTTCAGTTGACCAGTCTTCTGCTGAGGGGAGAAGAATGCTGATATTGCTTCCCCTACAGTTTGTAGCCTTGGTCACAAAACAGTGAGCAGCCACAAAAGGCTTTTCCCACTCTTAACTACATTGGAATCTTGGAGCTGCCTATGTCTTCACAGATTTGGTTACAGAGACTTAGAAGTAAAGGAAATACTTGTATCCCAAAGTTATAAAGTGTTATGGTTGGGAATGGAAGAAAAACATATTTGAAAAGCTATTCTGTGCTAATTGGAGTCTCAGACATGAAAATATGTTGGTGACAGTGCCACAAGAAGCCACTGACAAGTGGCAGAAGGCAGCCCATTAGTAGCCCGAGATACTTGACCAGCAAAATGGGGGAATAAAAGCCAGAAAGCTTACTACAGAGCTTTGGGAAAACTGCTTGTGTCTTTCTATTTTGACTTAACTGGCTTTTGGGCTCTTTTTTTTACTATTAATAAGCAGAAGCAGCCATCTGGAAGCTGAAGACCTGTAGCAGAGAAGTATGAGTAGTGTTATTTTTTGAGGACTCACTAGATGTAGCTAAAAATGTTGATGTAAAGGCTTAGGAAATTTAGAGTTTCTTTTTTGTCTTGCTGAAATTAAAAGTAGTGGCTGCACTGTAAACCTTGGTTTAGCACAGAACTCACATCTGCAGTACTTCTTCAGATGGGCAGCTACTGTAGTTTGTTGGGTGTAACTTGTAGAGGATACATTACTCTTGATAGTCCAGAAGTCCTTTATTCCCTCTGATGTGTGCATTGGTTTTATAGTCTCTTTTTTTCCCTGACCTTTGAGGTGATCCAGGTCTGGGTCACTTCAACTTTGTCATTGCAGTGTTCCTGAGCAGGCACATATCAGTTCACTGTCAGCATCTGTCTCTAGGTTGGCCTGTCGCTATCCTTTTTACCCAGCCCATACTAGTGGGTGTAGGCTAACCCACCCAAAGAGCACTGTGGAGATGGTTGTTATCTAATGCTCTGCAGTGCCCAAGCTAAGCAGTTCCTGTGTGATCACCCCAAGGCCTGCCCTGTCAGAGTTGCATTTCTCTTCTTGGGACTAAGCCAACCAAGCAGTTGCTGCTTGTGGGTATTATGACTTTGACCTAAGTGAATACGAGTGCATAAGACTCCAGGAATGGGATCTGGTGAAGTAGCTGTATATTTTAAAGTCTTCTGTATCAGTAATGTCTACCCTATCAATAATATCTAATGTCTTTGGAGGGAGCTTTGTAGCTTTCTCCAAAGCAATCTTCCATTGAAGACAGGAAAATTAACAGTTTAGGAGCGTAACTTCTGAGGGACTATCTCCCAGTTCAAGTGGGTCATGATTGTGACTACTGCAGTGGTACCTTGTAGCCAAATGGCTCCCAGTTTGAATTCTGAAGTGTGACTCGATATGGCTGCTAGGGATTATCAAAGGCTCTTACACTGATGTGTAAAAACTATATAAAAGTGGTAATAAACGTAGATGTACTTGCTGCTAGGAACCCCCTGTCATGTGGTGATAGGCTTGGTGACATGTCAGACATTTGTATGAACTGCATGTAAAAAGACTTAGGAGTTGTGTCTGATTTGTATCTCAGTCTTTAGGGAGATAGACACTTTATAGTAGAAGTAAGGGGTCTTTGATTTTCTTGTAGTTCCAGGCCCATGTTTTTTCTCACATTCAAGAGGTATGTTTTGGATACTTGTCCTTGAGGCTTAATCTGTCCGTGCTGATTTTTGGAATGAGAAGTAAGACACCTTCTATTTCAGTGCCAATTTTAAGCTTTAGTCCTGGCCACAAATTGCTTCTGTGCAGCCTACTTAAATATGTTTTTTCTTGCTTCAGGTATTAAGCAACATGGGAAGTGAAGACTAAAGTTCCATCATGATCGGAGGCTTGTTCATCTATAATCACAAAGGAGAGGTTTTAATCTCTCGCGTCTACCGGGATGACATCGGGTAAGTGCTTCTGTTGCATCCCCAGTTTTTGCATTTTTGTCTCATTTTGGTGCAGTAAACAACCCAGAGCTGCTTTGTTTTGCATTAGCTGTGCATGCATGTAAGACTGCAACTCAATTTGCTGCTCTAGGCTTAGCTTAGAATAAAGAAGTTTAAGCCCTGGTCACCTACAGTGAAGGATGGCCTGCAGCCAAACCTGGGACTTTATTTTGGATGGTGGGGATCTGGCCATTATTCCAAATGCTTCAGCAGCATGGACTGCCACTGTGGGAGCCTACCTCACTGTAATCGCTAAAACTTTACAGGAGCAGTAATGTGAGAACTGTCTGCCACACACTATAGCCAGGGCTCTGAATTAGTTTCAGGCACTGATGTTTAACCTCAAGTATAGGCATGCGGGAGACTGTGGTCTTGGAAAGTTTTATTTGCAAGCAGTCTCATAGCAGCCATGGCTGTACTGCTACAGCTGGCTTTCTGTCCCCCAGCTTTGTATGGCAGCCCAGTGTGAAAAGCTTACATTCATTGGTTAACTGAAGTTGTGGGAAACCTTGAAAACCTTCCATAGATTGTAGGTGTCTTGTTGCACTTCCCCCAAGTGTTATGATGCTCACTTAGACTGGATCTGTGCAACCCTTAGGCTGCTAGTTTCCAGAAGGCATCTTACTAAAAATACGGTGTCTTGTAGACAGTGGATAGCGCTGTAGGGAACTGTAAGTGATGGTGCTGCTTGGGCTGAAAACCTTAAATGTAAGGGTTTTGTGCACAACAGTACTCTTCCTAGTGGGTTTTCATTAGTGTCAGGCATCAGGTGGAAGTTAGTAATTAAGTTGGCAGAGTTAAGACAGAGCTAACAGAGGCAGAGCTGTGGTAGGTGCTAATTCAAAGTTCAGTGAGAGAGAGCCTTCAGGCCAATTTAGGAAAAAGTAGTTTGTACCAGGTCTCCACAATGACTAGTGGTAGGATGTGCTGCGAAATAACTTGTTGCCATAAATTACAAAAAACAGGCAAGCCAGTCTGCCTTCAGACTGCTCTGGTCTGAAGAGTATGTCCCTTCTGGTTATGGATTGTCTAGTGGAGGTTAAAAGTTGAGGTAGAACTAGTAGCTAGTCAAGGCTTGTACTGTTTCATCGAGGGAGTAGTCAGCACAGTGTCTGTAATGAGGCTTCACCTAATGAGCTTTTAAGTCTCTTGGCTTGTTCTAGGTCAGCTAAGGTGAAGTAGCTGTTCTAAGGTTGACTGAGTTATTCCAGGACTTCCACACATAGCTGAGCCAAGGAAGCATTGTATTTCTCAAGCAGAAAGCCAGTGGCTATGATACTTTGCCTCTTTTCTACTGTACAAACTCTTATCAATACTTGTTAGCTGAAGCTCTTCAGAGCAACTCATATGACAGGACTGACTTTGTAAAGCTGGTATCACAGTGACTGAGCCAAGCCAGTCTGGATTATAGGTAACTTTGGAGAATATTTCAGGTGGGGGCTAGGGACACTTTAACTGCAGTTTCTGGCAAAAATATTTTGTGGTTTGCAAACTTGAAACACTTACAAGACTGTTCTCACACTGATGTTTATTCAGGAAGGCCTTTTGATTTAAATGGCACTATGGCTGTAGAGATGCAAACTGGGGAGCAAACTAGGTATTTTTAATATTCTATTGCTTTTTATCTTGGCTCATTTCTCTTACAGAGTGAGTGCCTTATGTTCAGTACGTGATAAAGTACTTCCTGCTGGCTGGCCAGACAAAGCTAGAAAATGGGATTTCCTGCCTGATCCTATCTTAACTTTTTCATTTGGCAGAGTGCCAAAATATTCCAGTGTTTTCTCTAGTACTTGAGGCATTGGTGTTCCTTTCAGTGAAATCATCCGTTCAGTTCTTGTGAAAGTGTCAGTCTTGTGACTTAGATGGAGCTGGTGTTGGCTGTTAACCAAACTTGCTCCCAAGGTGCTGGATTTCTTCTCAAACAGGCCTTCAGTGCTGGTTTCGATTTTTTTTAAACATGTAGCCTTACACAAAAAGTTGTTATAAAATGGCTATGTCTCATCTTGTGGTGCAATCAAGAAACTGAGAGTCTTTCCATTTCCTAGTCTGAACATTAGCATTAATGCCAGGTCTATTTAAAATTTTTAATATCCTAACCCTCAGTGGGAGGTAAGGAAAGGAACAACTATGATACTGTAGCTTGTACTCAACTTTGTAGGAGTTCTGTCTCTAACCAAACAGCTGACTGATAGACTTCTAGCATACTATACAGTTCTTAGATCCTAAGCAGTAGTTCTGAAGTGCTGAGGGCTGAACCCACCCTGCTTGTTGGGAGGTAGTTGAATAGGAAAAGAGCATAACTGCTCCCTGTCTTCATGAGTGATTGACCCATAGGACTCCTTAGTCTTGGCCATTGCTTTTAGCATTCTGAAGCCTCAGTTTCTGAGCTGGGAGATATTAGAGGTCATCTGTGGTTATGAGAACACGGCCCCTTGCACAGTTTAAGGGCCTTAAAAAGCACATAGCTCAGATGTAATGACCAAAGTGACAAACATCAAGGATATCCTTCTTTTGAGTTTGTTAAAGCCAGAAGTACCACAAAACTTGAACTTTCTTTGCTTGCAACTTAGAATGGCTTTGGTGCATGTAGCGCATCTGTCCATACAGCAGCTAGCTGCATGTATAAGCAGCCTTATTAAAAAAGAAAAAAAAAAGGCAAAACACCATGCATATAATTCAGGATACCATGGAGGGTTCTGCTGTAATTTTCGAGTGCCTTGTTCTTCAGTGACTTAGTCGTTGGGGAACCTACCTGCATTTAAGGATGCAGCTGTGTAATAAAACTTCAGGTATTTGAAACTGAGCAGCTTACATGACAAACTGCATGCACTTTAAATGTAATAGGTGTTTGGTTTCTGAGCTTCTAATACATCACGTCAGCTTCGTGGCTCTTGATCCTTAAGGAAAAAGTGCAAGCTGGATAGAGCAGTGTCTGAATCTGCAGGATGTGCCCTATCTCTCCAGATGTGCTCCAGCTCTATCAAACTTGCTGTATTTCCTGTTGGCTGGACCAAACCAGAAAGCATCGATCCAAACACCTTCAAATGAGAAGTACTGTCACAGAAATTCCCACCCAGACTTGTAGCCCTGTCCTGAGGCAGACTGGGAAGAAGATACTTGATACTCTGCGGTCCCCAGGTGATGCCTCTGATTGAGGCTTTGGGGTTTTTCCACACCAAGGCCTGCTACCTATATTAGCAGAGCAGACTGGGTATCACTGTTGTGATACAGGTGCAGTTCACCTGGACTAAATGCTCAGTTATCCCTAAAGTTCAGCCAAACACAAATCTGTCCATGCTGACAGCCTGACCATGGCATGTCAGTGTTGTACCTTGTGAGGGCTTCATTGCTGCTGTAGCTTGTTACTGTCCATCCAGTACCACCTGAGCCTTTTGTGCCAAGGAGCAGGGGGAGGGGGTGCTGTTTGGTCTCTTCTTATCTCTTTGGATTCATTGTGCCTTGTGTGTGTGTTTCTAACCCTTTCTCTTGTTGCTGTCACTCCTCCTTTCTCCGCTGGCGCCATTTCTGTCCATCCCATCTCATTGGCTGCTGTAGCAATAGGTAAGAGACGCGTGGTAGGCCATGACTGGCACTGCACAGTGGGCACCTGGTGTGCTAGCAAAGCCTCCCTGACCTGAGGCTTCTCCTCTAGTGTGCACCAGTCTGGTGACTGGTTCTGGTGCTACTTCTAGCGGGTTAGAACTTGAGGCTGGGAGGGCTAATGCTCCAGAACAAGCTGAACTTTCCTTGCAAGGCTTACTGGAGGGGAGGATTTGGGATTTTAGATATTACTTTATAATAGATTAAATTACTTTGTTATGGAAAAACTAAAGTAGAAATGAAATATTAATTTAACTCCAACTTGCAAACTTTCTGGAGCAATAAAACCTGAGAAGTGTTCAAAAGCCAGAATTTTGCTTATGGGGGAGCGTGTTTACCGAAGAAACTTCTACATATGTCCCCAGACCTTCAAGGAGCAAACACTTGCTGTGGTAGCATATGTTCCTTGGTTCCTTTGTTTTCTAACTTGGAACTGTATGTTGGATTGTTGACAACCCTCAGTGCCTACAAGCATTTGTATGCCTGTATCCTTGCTTGCAAGGATGATATTACTGTCTGCTCTCAAATGTGTTTCTGCATAATCAGTACCATGGCCTTGATGCTGCAGTCAAGCCCCCTGTTCTACATAGTGTCTGAGAGTATGAGTAATAAAGCACGACTAAATGAGTCTTGGCTTTGTGTGTAGACTGTTGCTTTAAGTTTTGGTCTTGTCATATAAAGCACTTGGGCTTCCTTCCTGTATTCTCAGGATTGGTGGACTTAATTTGGGAAGTTTATTCTGACTTGTAGTTACAGGATAAGGAGACCATTGTGCAAGAGCTGGCATCCAGAATGTCACTTGGACTCCTTGTGTAACAAGGAGGGCTTTTTCCCCTGTTGCTAGTGTATAGACAGTTTGGATCAAAGAGGGCAGCACCTATGGGTAGCTTGCACAGCAGTTTTTCAGCACTGGGGCAGAACCCTTGACTGTAAATGGTCCTGGACCATGCAGTGGTGCTGACATGTTGCACTGTGGGGACTCTGAGTCCAGATGCAAGACACCTGTTCTAAGCAGAGCAGTCTTGAGGTGACATGTAACTGGAAAGCAAACAGTGGTCCTAATTCTCCTGCTGCTTTGAGCCTGTCTCCAAGGCGTGTGGGATATGGAGGTGAGCTGGATCTGAAGGCTAAAGCTCCCTTCCGGAGTGTACCTGGGCACTGACATCTCTTGGGTAGCCTGGGCAAATTTTGCTGTTTTTTCCTTGGTTGTGTGTCTGGGAGCAACTGCCATTGACACATATCTTGGGAGACTACAACTTGCTTTGGGGCAAAAGTGTGAAGGCCTGGGCATGCAGAATAGACAATAATTAGGTGTTTGGTCAAAAATGGACTCTCTGAGCTGTACGTTGCTAATGTGTTTGTTTCCAGCTATGACAGTCAATTGGAAGTGCTGTCAAAATTAATCGAAGGGAAGGTTTCTTTGCCATCCTACTCCAGATGGAGGTTTGCTTCTCCTTCTGACTACAGTTACACTGTAGTCTAAGGCTCCCTAGAGACCAGTAGCACTCTCTCTCCTTGAACTTGTGCAGAATTTAGTGTCTAACTCTGCTCAGAGCCTTCACTTGCCGTCTTAGAGACATCCCCAGGCACCCTCCCTAGGTGAGCTTGGTGTGTGTAGTTCAGTGTCTGACTGTAATGGCAGAAGCAGAGCTGTGCAGCCAGCTGGTTTCACATTCGCTGTGCTGACTTGTCTTTGGTGGTGCTTTCGTAGGCGCAATGCCGTGGACGCCTTCCGCGTCAATGTCATCCACGCACGGCAGCAGGTGCGCTCGCCTGTCACCAACATCGCCCGCACAAGTTTCTTCCATGTCAAGCGCTCCAACATCTGGCTGGCTGCTGTCACCAAGCAGAATGTCAATGCTGCCATGGTATTCGAGTTTCTTTACAAGATGTGTGACGTGATGACTGCCTACTTCGGGAAGATCAGCGAGGAGAACATAAAGAACAACTTCGTGCTGATCTATGAGCTGCTGGATGGTGAGATGTTTCCCTTATATACTGTGGCCTATTGCACTTGGTCATTCTGAAATTCTTAGCTTAGTATGATGTAGTAATAATCCTTGAAGTATTTTTAACATGTGTGGCAGAGTTCAAAATTACTTGTTCAGCTTTCTAATGCCACCTGTATTGCAAATGTGAATGGTACCTCAGGTCCATAGCCTTGTGCTGATTCCCTTCCCTGAAGTGTTGGGAGCTGTGCACTTGTACGACTGAGACAGCTGGTACTGGAGCTCAGCTTCTGAGGGGATCCTGTGTAGATGTCAGGCTTTCCTTACCCCGAGGTTTATCAAGAGGACTGTCAGTAGCACCTCTAAGGCCAGCTGGTGCCCAGGTGGCTCTAGCAGTGTATGGAAGCAGTCATCCCAGGCTTAAGTTGATTGCTCCTAGTAAGTTGCCTTTTGGGCTCAATTCTGAACAGAAGGAAATCAATAAAACCCAATGTGCTCTGTCCCAACCCTACCTCCCCCACTGATACAGCTCCAAATTTCACCACAGATTAATAATTGCATCCCTTCAGCTGCTTGTGATATCAGCCTGGTTGTGGAGGTTGTCCTTGAGCTGCCCCTGTTTCACATATCATGAGGACTTGGTGTTAGTTACATTTCAATTTGTTTTCCAGACAATGCACCACATGTGTGTGTGCTGGGATTCTTAGCCAAGGATCACAGTGACTGATGTTTTCCCTGTTCCCTCAGGGCAGACCAAGATACTGCCTGTTCTCTGCTTTGGTCAGTCACTGCAGCCTCCTTGCAGGCACAGTGAGATCAAACCTGCCAGTGTGGTGTTGCTCAGTATCATGTTAGTGGTCTTCTTTCCCCTAAATCTCTTGTGGGTTGTTCCCTTCCTCTTTGAGGGGAGTAGGTGTGTACTGTGCCCTGTGTGTAGTTAACATCTGTTTCCCTCCTACACTCATCATGCAGTGGCACTACTCAGTTGTTGTTTTAGGCTTTGGTTTTATTGCATCTTCATAAGAACAAAACTTTAAAAAAAAAGCTGCAAAGATAAAATTGCTGTGATGTTGAAAAAATTCTCTATTGTCCCTTGGATGTTTTTGGAAAAACTCCTCAGTGTGCCCTGTGCAGATGGCTAGGTTAGTTGATATTTAGTCCTGAGGTGTGGTTGTGTTTAAAAACCAGCAAATTCATCACTTACACAGCTTTCCATCACCCCTCATCTCCAAAGTATTGCTCCAGGATCTCAGTGTAGCAAGAGTGATTCTTTTCCCTTGGTAAGGAATGCTGCAGTAGCTTTTGCGGAAATTCAATGTGTAAGCAGTATGTGTGCATTAATTGCCTCTCTCCTTATAGTAGCGGTTAGCCTAGTTGATGTGTTTATACTTTGTACCTCTGAACTAACCTTTTACCCTTCTGTAGAAATCCTGGACTTTGGCTATCCTCAGAACTCTGAAACAGGGGCCCTGAAGACTTTCATCACTCAGCAAGGCATCAAGAGTCAGGTAACCAGAGGCATTTGGGGTACAGCACTGTTCTGCTGGTTAATTTTTGCTAAACCTGTTGAAGAGAGTATGCTCTTAATTACCGTCTAACCATTTGACCCCTATGGAAGGAAGGTGCCTGAATAGATTGAGAACACCCTGGCAGGGGTGTATCTCAGTGGCACCTTGTTCTAGGTGTCCCTGCACTATGCTACCTCATGTTCCCTGGCACACGGTAAGATGCAGGAGGAAGAGCCCAGAGCTAGGATAATGTCAGTCCCTTGCATGTAAATATGGTTGCTGGCTTCAGGCTCTGCTCTGTGTTAGCTTCTGAGAGGATAAACAAATCTACCTGCTGAACCAGAAGTAGCTCTTTTGCATGTGACTCTCACTGAGCAAGTCTGTTCTCCAGGAGAGCTGTCAAGATTTCATGCCTGCCTTATAATGAAGTATTCTTCAGCCTTGTGAATCTTGCTGTGAAGTCAGGAAGCTCATGTTCTCTGTCTCTGCCTGTAACATCCTTGCAGGTCAGCGTCAGTACAGCCTCAGCTTTCTTAGGTTAGAGATGAGAATCTCTGCTGTGCTTTTAGCATAGTGTTAAACCTTGCAACAAAGTTTACATGGAGTTAGAAGGTAAAGGATGTTTTGGGAATAAGATGGTTAGTTGGACTGGTTTGGGGAATGTGTTTAAATTAGTTCTAATCCTACTCCAAGTACAGCCCTCAAAACTAGGCTTCCTGTCTCATGAGCTCATGCTTAACCTCTGAATTCAAAGGAAACTCATAGTCTGTTTCTCTTGTCCCCAAGGAATCTTGTCCACCTTGTCCATCTGACACAGCTGTGCAAGTCAATAATAAGGACTTAGCCTTAAAGTTAGTCCTCTCCTCTGAACAGCAATGAGTCAGGAAAAAAAAGCTGGGAGTCTGTAGTGAGGCAGTCTGTGGCAGAGTAAAGCTTCAGCCTCAGCTACAAACAGAAGCAAAGGGCTAAACAAGAGCCTGCATGATGACTGTTCTTGTTTAGGTTAGCAGAGGTCAGTCTCTGGAGGCTCTGTTTCAACTCAGTTCATCAGCACTGATTTCCTGAGAATTCCTTTTTAAACTTTTAATCTAGTAGCAAGACTAACTGCATTTCAAGGGGAGGTGAGAGAGAGAAGCTGCCCCTGAGCAACATATTTCCCGCTAGAACAGCAAACTGTTTTGCAACATGGCCAGATGTGAATGCATCCGGTCTCAATCCCCATCACGAGTCCTAGTGTAAATAGCTGACCTTCTGCAGTCTGACAGTTTGGGCAGTCAGCACTGAAGATAGCTGAATCAGCTCCTGTTCCTAGGAAAACTCAAAACTAACCACCCCCCTCACTTCCTTCCCTTGCTCCCTTTTTTGCTTTTGTTGGTTTTAACAAACTTTTGTGCTTGTTTGTGTGCAAACCACCGTGACAGTGTCATGCTTAATTCAACAGCAGGTTTAGTCCTTTCCTTACAAAGAGGAGCTTGGCTTTCAGCTTTACACAAGTAAGCAGCTTTTCTGCTCAGTATTGGAATTTTGTGCAGCCCAGTTCAAAAACCAGAATTAATCCATTGCAGGCACAGGATGGCAAGGGCACCAGTTGAAACAGTACCTGCCATGTTTCCTTGTCTGCTCTCTATTCTGGTTCTTCTAGCCTTCAGCTCCTCATTGACTTAGAGCCAGTTCACACAGGTACCAGGACCAAAATCTGGGTCTGAATCATCTGACCTATCATCTGTGTTCCTTATCTTTGCATAGTTCCTGGTGATGCTTTCCTTGGGCTTGTGTCCTGAGGAATTTAAGGAGCAAAATCCACTTACGGCAGACTTTTCGACTTTGTTCTCAATGAAAGATTGGAGGTGTACTGAGCTGCTGTGCTCTGAATGCCTCTCTGTATGGCTACAGTGATCTTTCCAGAGCAGGTGATCTTGAAATGCAAGATCTATTTTATTCTCTTTGAAAGCATGTCTGAAACTGCTGCACTGCTTGCCAAGGAAAATAGCTGTGTGCTCTGGGAATGGAGTGATGTGCTACACAGGTTTTTAAAGGTGTTGGTATGCAACATAGTTTTACTTCTAGTCCCTACACTTGAAGTAGCCCACTACTCAGATGGCAGGACTGCAGGCTGTGCTGATGTCCTGTAGCAGAACTGATGAAGCCATTGGCTTGAATATCTTCCTCCAACAGAGGCTAAACCTTGCTCTTACAGCTTGAGGTAGCTGTGCTTCATATACTGTTGTCACTCTTAAGATGCTATCTGCATTTGTCCAGACTTCACTAACTAGATGTACACTGTAATTTTCCTCCCTTCCAAGTGATTTCTGGGCTTGTGAGTTGGTCAACTCTTAGTTACAGTGTTTCCACAAACCATAGATGTTCTTTAGTGCTGAAATCCTGGTGTTACTTTTTAAAGTGGGCAGAGGGCCGCCACCAGCTGGAAGATCCCAGGAAACCTGCTGGTAGCTGGCTGTCTTTAACTTGGTCAACATGCTGGCAACTCAGCACAAGGTGGGTATTCTTGGGCCATTTTAGCTGATTTATTTGTTCAGCTCTGAGAAGCACCTGCTCCTGAGAAATTCCAGACCCAGGTGTCTTCAGTGCCTCCCTTAGGGAATACTCATGCTGCTGGGTGGTCTCAATTTCAGCAGCTGCTTCCAGATCCATCCAGTCACTTTACAGAGTAAGTGTCAGGTCAGGGTACTGGTGCTGTTGCAGGAGATGAGAATGTCATCACACGATCAACATCCCTTTGGAAGACAGAGCACTGAGTATTAAATTTACGTGTTCTTCTAAAGCCTGAACAAAGCGTTGAACAAGACAGTGCTTTTTTTGTGGGACAGACAAGAGAGGTACTTTGTGTACTGTATTGAGCACTTACTTAGGCAGTTCTTAGGGGAATATAAAACTCTGTCTCTTAGATGATGAGACAGTGCCTGTGCTTGCTACGGAACTGACCATGTCTGTGGCAAGAGCCTGTGTGAAGCTGAGATCATGTACTGCCACCCTGTGGGCCTACTGCAGGGCTGCTGTGGGAGGACCCACTTGTGTCTTGTGCAGTTGTTGTGTGGAAGAGCAGAATTAACAAGAATACCACTTTATACAGGACCCAAAGTGCCTGTTATTTCCCATCATCTGGGCACCTGTGACATGATAGACACCCAGGATTTGCATTAGGAACACCAGCATGAGTCTGCTCTGCAGAGAAACATTATTGGGAGTGGTATTTTGCCTGTCTCTCCCTCTGCTCCATCTTGTGTTTGGATTGTCAATAATGGGCCAAGTCTGAAAATTCATGTCACTGCTTGGAGTGCTGGGTTTCCTGCAGGGAGCTAAAGGTCAAAACCCCTCATCTTGTTTGTGCTAATTAGCTACCTAATTAACAAAGAGCTGACCTGCTTTTTTTCCTGTCCTCAGGTAGCCTTAAGCCTAATCTGCCTCTTTCTCCCTTCCTCCCTTCTCTTGCTATTGACCTGCTTGCCTGTTAACCCTGTCTACACTGCACTTGCTACTATACACCTACTTCTTGACTTTCTGCGTGTGACTGGACCCCACCTCTAGCATCAGGTAGGAAATCTCTCTGTGCCTCTCAGCACAGCCCTTGGTACTTTTCGGAGGCTTAGAGCCTGGGTGCTGTTAGATGCATTTTGGGTTTGTGTTGGTATGTAACTTTTATGACTGCAGTTATTAAGAAACAGGCCTTGGGGATTAGCTCTCCTGTGGCCCTGGGGTTTCATGTTGGATAAGGGTGTGAACTGCTACATCAATCCACTTTCGGCTTCTCTGCTTAATATGGATTGATGTGACAGTCTGAGATATGATTTGAGTGCCATTGGTGGAGCCCATGCCTCCCTGCACTAAGAGGTAGCCTAGTGTACTTCCTAGCAAAACAGAACAACGTTCCCTGCTGTTGCTATGGCCAATTCTTGGTTAGGCATAGAATCTGATGTTCTGAGGAGGGAATGACCAAATCATGGGAGGTGTCACAGCACCCGTATCTAAGTGACAAAAACGTTTATGTGTAGTAAATGGCAAGTGTTTGTTCTTAGATTCAGAGCAAGCTTTCTTAGTCTTTGAATTTATTTAGAGGAATTTATTTATGTCTAAGATGTCATTTCTTCTCTTCAGACCAAGGAAGAGCAGTCCCAGATCACCAGCCAGGTGACTGGACAGATTGGATGGAGACGTGAAGGAATCAAATACCGTCGCAATGAGCTCTTTCTTGATGTGCTGGAGAGTGTGAATCTCTTAATGTCCCCACAGGGTAAGTAGGTGGTATTGAGCTGGCATCCTTCTCCTGCTCAGGGTTTGTGAGTGGTGACTCTTGCAAGTGTTCTGAACTGTGATCTTCTCTAACCAGGTCAGGTTTTGAGTGCCCATGTCTCTGGCAGAGTGGTGATGAAGAGTTATCTGAGTGGAATGCCAGAGTGCAAGTTCGGCATGAATGACAAGATTGTCATTGAAAAACAGGGCAAAGGGACTGCGGATGAAACGGGGAAAAGGTAAGAGGTTTGGACCTGGTGACCACCTGCCACCAGGGACTCTTAAGAAAGGTCAGCCTTTAATAGCTTTTCTGATCTGACAAACTAAAAGCTGGGTTTTTTTCTTCCCTTCAGATGGTACTGCCAACTTTGGGTAGATCAGTTGTCATGCAAGCTACCATCCTGAGGGCCTCAATGCAGAGGGCTTCTCTACAGCTCTTTAAGTATTAAGATTCAAACATAGTTTTAAGTGTAGAGTTCTTGCACCTGGAAACACTTCCCCGGGATGGATTTTTCTAGAATCTGTATCTTTAGCAGTTTTGCTCAGTGCAGAAACTCTTAATCATAAAAGCAGTAGCAGTGCTCCCAAGAAATAGTGAAAGAATCCCTCTGCCTGCTTTACCTGGACTGTTCCTACAAAGTAGAACAAAGACTGGGGAAGCCCCTCCTGCTGATTACAGGTGGTCAGTGGTTATGTGAGTAGGAGGCACATCCTTTCTGAGAGTCCAGCTACCTTCCCTCCCAGCTGCACCTCAGTCAGTACCCACATTGAAGCTGAAAATAGCTCTTAACGCCTTCTCCAGCTTTCCTGCTTGGGGTGAAGAGATAAAAGCAATGGGACTGCCACTTTCTTCTCACTAACCATTTGCAACTCATCTGTATTTCTCTTGGTTGTCTTTTTTTTTTTTTTTGCTGACCCCCAGTGAATTGGGAAGGTAGATAATCTGCTTCAGCTTTGTGTGCACTCTGCTCTCCCTCTGTCTCTTGCTTTGTGTGACTTGTGCATGTAACTTGGATCTCAGACACTTTCCATGATGGTTCCTGTAAATGGAGCTGAGCTGCTATTTGCCTTTTCTCTCAGAACCAAGCCAAGAGCTATCGCTTCACTGTCACCTTTAAGCCATCTTTCCTGTACCTGAATTGAGCTGGTAAAATGGATGAGCCTGAGATGGCTGATGGGCCCAGTGAGGATTTACTCTAGTGAAAATATCAACTACACAGGCCTTGAAGAGTCAGTACACTGTCCCAGAGCTCCTGTGCCAATTGCCTTTGCCAGTAAATATGCTATTTTTTTGAGTTACAGAAGTAAAATGAACAGGGATTCTTGGTAGGTGGTTCTTGCTAGCTGTGATTATCCAGTAGGCATCTCCAGCTTGGAGAGGTTACTCTCCAGAAGCATTTAGTTATGAGGTGACCAAAAGGGACAGCTGCTGTCAGTTGCTTTTTGGGATCTAGCTTGTGGCAAGATCAACCCTAGGTAGTGCTGCCTGAGACCAGGAGCAATCCTAGGCAGAGGGCTTTCTCAGCTGTTTTGCAAAGAAATAGAAATCAGTTGACTAACGTTGGTTGTCATCTGGGCAACAGATTAGGAAACACTAACTCCTCCTTTTGAAGTACAAACCACACCACTGGTAGTTGTGTAACTGGACAGCCTGGGGTCAGTCTGCTTCCCCTTTGTGTCGGTGCTGGTGATTCCTAGGACAGCTAAACCTGCTGTAGTTCTTACACTATCTTGGCATATTGGCATGGTTGTCCTGATGCTTCCATCAATTGAGGCAGCCTAGATACCATAGTGATACACTGCTGCCTCTTCTATACTGTTCTATACTTGCTTCTGCCTTCTGGTCCCTCTCAGTAGCTGAGGGATTTTGGCTGGCCTAGGACCTGTATTTTCAGAAATTAGTACCTGGCACAAGTTCACTGCTGGCAGGTTAGGCTGGTGCACATACATGGACAGGTGGTAGCTCATCAGATTTTTGGGAGAGACTTGTATGTCACAATATCATGGTTTTGGCAATTTAGTTCAGAATCAAGCCACCTGCTGGCAATGTGGAAATGAACAGCTGTGAAGAGATTTCTGAACAGGAAGACTCTGAACCTGGCATTTCCTGGCTGTGTGGCAGTGGGATAGCTTTGTGGACAGGAAAGTGTTTTCTCTCCTTTGAACTGTGCTCTGGGAAGACTTGGGCTGGCAGAGTTGCCTTTGCAGTACTGAGTGCTGCTGGCAGGCAGACCCAAGCATTGTGTTGCTGGCTATGCCAGAAGGGTGCTCTTCTAAGCTCTCTCCTCTTTGGGGAGAGGAGGGAGAAAATTCTTTCCTGAAATACGATTTTTGTGGTAGTGAAACAAGGAAAGTCTGAGCCAAGAGGCTGCTGTCCCCTAAATCTCTCCCTGCCTCCCCATTTCCTGGACACCTGCGATGGCAACATGCTCTGTAGAGTAGTTTCTGCCTGGACAGATTTTGATTGCACCAAGATACCAGAGCTGCAGCTTGTGCTTCTCTAACTGTGTTTTGTATTTTTAGCGGCAAACAGTCAATTGCCATTGATGACTGCACTTTCCACCAGTGTGTGAGGCTCAGCAAGTTTGATTCCGAGAGGAGCATCAGCTTCATTCCACCAGATGGAGAATTTGAGCTCATGAGGTACTGTGGGTGGAGGGTGAACAGGCTGGTGTTGGCATCTGCTTGCTGCTACAGTAGTGTTGCTGCTCCCAGGCAGACTTGCAGCCCTTGAGCACTTAAGAAATACACACCACCCCCTTTTCAGAGTGGAATCTGTGGGGTGTCCCACAAATCCATCTGTTACAAATGTGGAAGCCCAGCTGTGTTTAGTTTTCTTTGCCACAACCGTAGTGTTGGATTGGGTTTTCTTGCTTTTGAGCTTGCTGTATCTGTTGTTTTTAGTGTTTAACACTGGTGTCCTTGAACAAGGCTGTTTGCAGGAACCAGATATAAAACTTGAGACACAAGAAACCATTGCTGCCCTACAGCAACACAGATCTTAACTGCTATTTCCTTCTGGCATGTTTCCCTTTCTGGCTGATGTTTCTAAGCTGTTTGGCATATTCAGAGGCTATCTCTTTAGGAAGGTGAAACAGTTTGAGGCCTAAGGGAGTTAACTCCTCAGAGTTCACTGTAGCTTCCATCCCTGCAGATATCGAACCACGAAGGACATTATCCTTCCCTTCCGTGTGATCCCACTGGTGCGGGAGGTGGGCCGGACCAAGCTGGAAGTGAAGGTGGTGATCAAATCAAATTTCAAACCTTCCTTGCTGGCCCAGAAGATAGAGGTAAGAGAAAGAAAAAAACAAACTGTGGTATCTTGTGCCTGGAAGTCATGCCTCTAGTTTATGTCCACTGTGGTAGAGTCCTCACAGATGAGTCTTCAAGCTTGAACAGGGCTAAAAAAGTGAACTGAGTATCTCTTAGATGTGTGGTGCTGCTGTTTTGTGGGAAGGAGGTGCTGTAGAGTAGGAAGGTGGAAGCTGTTTTCATTTGCACAGCTGCCTTGGCAGGGGCATCATTCCATCCCTGCAGCAACTGTTCACTTAATTCCTCAGCCACTGTGAAAATTTCATGTTCTTCTGTCTGCATGATCTGATGGTATGTCAGACAGGCAGCAGGGTGTGAGCTGTGTAAGACAGGCTAGGGGTGGCTTTACAGCTTAGTCCCCATCTGAGAAGGCTTACTGCTGCAAGGCTGGGCTGTCCAGAGCCTGCTGCAATGCCTGGCATCCTTCCTGTGCTCATCTTCCCAACATTAGCCAGGATTCCTACAGCGTGGAGATCTCTGCCCTGTTCCTTAATGATTTTGTGTATTATGGAACTGTGAGCATGTGCTTCAAACAAGAAACTGGAGAGCTAGCCTAGGATGCCTTGTGATAGCTGATGTTCTCCAGACCCTGAGCTGGGAGAGAGAAGGCCCAAGGGGTGCAGGACAGACCATCTGAGACTGCCCAGAGTGCCCAGGCTGCAATCTCCTTGCCCCCGCTTACCAGATTTTGCCTTCCAGGTCCGGATCCCAACGCCCCTCAATACCAGTGGAGTGCAAGTCATCTGCATGAAAGGGAAGGCGAAGTACAAGGCCAGTGAGAATGCCATTGTCTGGAAGTAAGTGAGCAGGTTGGGGCTGGCCTGCAGGGGCAGGCCTCTGGGAGGCAGGGTCTGTTTAGTCCTCCTGTCTGCCCTGAGATTATGGAGTGATGGGGAGCATCAGCTCTGGCACCTTCTCACTTCTGAGCTTTCTCCCAATAGGATAAAACGTATGGCTGGAATGAAGGAATCCCAGATCAGTGCGGAGATTGAACTGCTGCCCACCAACGACAAGAAGAAGTGGGCTCGGCCTCCCATCTCCATGAACTTTGAGGTGAGTAGCTGTCTGCCTTTAAGGATGCACCCAACCTTGGAGAAGCTTTGTCAATCCCTCTTGGGAGTTACACAGGTTTCAGCATCCCCTGTGACAAGCTGACAGGTGAGGTCAGCCAGATGGTAAAGCTAATGGAAGAAATTTGCCCTTAGAGCCACAGGAGTCTGGCACCATGCATGCAGGGAGTAGGGAAGGGAACAGTGGCTCTTGATGTCCGTTTCTAGGTGCATTGCCCAGGGGTCCTCTGGTGTTTGTGTATGGAGAGCATCTTACCCCCATTCCAATGCTCTCTGTTGCCTTTCCCTCTCTCAATAGGTCCCATTTGCACCCTCTGGGCTGAAGGTGCGCTACCTGAAAGTCTTTGAGCCAAAGCTGAACTACAGTGACCATGATGTGATAAAATGGGTGAGGTACATCGGCAGGAGTGGGATCTATGAGACCAGATGCTAGCCCCAGCAGGCTGGCAGGCTCCCTCTTCTCCAAGCCATGCTCTGCCTCTCCTCGGTCTTCAGCTACATTCAGAGATGTCTGCCTGGCCCCTCGACGCAGATTGAAAGACCCTGTGGCTCACCCCGGGAGTGGACTCGCCTGCCTGTGTTCAGTTACCACCCACGCTGCAGATGAAGTTCAGAACCCAGTCGTGTGCAGGGGTGCAGTCAGCCTCCTGCTCCCCGTCCCAGGGTGGGCAAGGGCTAGTCTAACTCCCATCCTCTCGTGATCTTTCTAGGGAACGTCCACCATTAAACTCCTCTTCTGTTGGTGTCTCACTACTTGCATCATATCCTAGTATTTTTGAAGTTCTTGTGCATATGTACTCGTAGAATAGATCTAAACATAGACTGGACAAATCTGAGTTGAAGTTACCCTGGCTTCTGTACTAGCTATTGCTGTTGTGGTAGATGTTGCTGGCCAGTCTGACATGTCTGGGGTGGTGAGTTTGTTGGGCCCCCACCACAGGAAGATGGTGGGCTCACCAGATCTCACCACCACCTTATTTCTTGCAAAGTTGTCAGTATAGAGTCCTGCCATGGGAAGGTTTGTGACCAAAAATGATGATGAGGGTTTAGGCTCTTGCTGGTGTGTATGTGGGTGGCACAGCATTTCAGGTCCTTGGAGCATTTACCCCTACCCACTGCTGGCTTGAGCCAGTCTGTCCTTTCCAAACAAATTGGAGACGTGGCCCCACTGTCCTAGGGAGTGTGGGTCAGCTGAGCTCTGTCAGGATGTGAACAGGGGAATCTCAAATGCAGTTGGCAGTAAGAGCTCCCTGACATTCCAAGTCGTCTCCATACTTTTACCAAATGCTTCTGGGCCGTAGGAATGCTGCTGCAACCCACAATCCTGCTTCTGGTAGTGTGGTCTCCATTTTGTACACTTTGTGATTTGTCCAGCTCTGAATCTAATAAAGTATGTAGAATGGAGAAGGCTGCCTGCGCTGCTGTTTGGGACTGGTGCTGCAAGAGCCTGGGCTGTGCCCTGGGCCTGTGCCACAATGTCTTGGGGCTTGCTTGTGCTGCTTCCCTAGCCCTGGGCTGCTTGGGGGCTAGTAGGTGAAAAGGACAAGTGATGCTTTTGTTTCCAGCTGTGCCGGTGCTGCAGCTCCCTGAAGAAACGATGGTGCTCTGGGCTTTCCTTGGGGCTGCAGCTGGGATGAACTGAACTCAGTGGAGTGTGTCCCAGCCCCCTGTAGGTCAGGCTCCTGCGCTGCAGCCAGGCTTAAGAGAGTCTTGGTCATCTTACCTCGTGCTCACCTGAAAAAAACTCAAAAGCTGATTTCTCCTTTTAACGTGGCTTTTGGAGGTGGGGGCCAAGGTGGGTGCTGTGTGGGGTAGCTGAGGGAGTCCGTAACTGCTGAGCAGCTGGACCTGGCCCTTGGCTCAGCCCCTCTGCCTTCAGTCTGTGAGCAGGTGAGGATGTCCAAGTGCTCATTCCCCATCGGTGGATGAAAAAATTCAAACCCAAACCCCAACCTGCAGTGTCTTGATTGTGGTTTAAAAGCAGAAACTCTGTTTTTAAAAGAGGGAAGAAAAAAAATTCCAAGTCGTCCCAAAACCTCTTTCCCTGGGCGACAGGACAAGCAAGGGCTCAGCGCGTTTTGGGCCCTTCCCGACCGCTCCGGGAATCGCTGCGCCGGCACGTGGCGCCGGGAGCCCCACTCCTCGCCCCGTAATGCGCAGGCGCAGTCGGGCCCGGACTACAACTCCCGGCGGTCCCCGCACCATGGCGGCCGCCCGCCTCCTTCCCGGCAGCGCCTGCCGTCCCTTCCGGCTTCGAGCGGCGGNGGACACCAAGGACGACGGCGCCATCAGGGAGATCTGCCAGCGCCTCTTCAACACCCTGCAGCTGTAAGGGCACCCGGCGTCCCCTCGCACCTCCTCACCCCACTCACGCACCTCACCCTCCTCCTCCTC
>VXBC01009726.1:309241-321811 GCA_013399945.1 Ploceus nigricollis
CCCCGCCATGGCGTCCTGTGCCGACATCCTCCGCTCCGAGTTCCCCGACTTGGACGGCGAGCTCTTCGCTTACGTGACGGGTAAGCGGCTCCCGCCTGCCCGCTGTGGCTCGGCCTCCCGCGGCGCCGCATGTCGCGACACCTCCCCGCTGTGGCGACAGGNCGAGAGCCAAGCCCAGCGCTGCAGCCAGGTGTTGCTGGATGCCCCCATCCAGCTGTCCCAGATCACTGATGGATACGGTGAGTGATGCCCTCGGCTCACGTCCTGCCATCAGGGTGCTGGAGCTCGGAAGGGCTCGGGGCGCTGGGTGTGCTCAGCTGACCTTGGGGAGGGGAGCCTCAGGCTCTCCCTCACAGGCACACATCTGTTTCTCATTCTGCTGCTGAGCTGCTGGCAGCAGTGCCCACGTGGTAAGCTGGGATGAAGGTGGAGGTGGAGAGATGCCCTTTGGTCCCCTCATCCTGTCAGGAGAGGGATCAGTCAGGTGGAGAGATGCTCTTTGGTCCCCTTATCCTGTCAGGAGAAAGATCAGTCGTGTCTGGGCATGGGTGATCATTAAGGCAGGGCTTTGTGGAGCCTCCCTGCCACACGTGCTCACCAACCCCAACCCCACTGTCTCCTTGCAGGCGATGCCAGCGCGGATCTGCTGCCGGGGCTGTTGCTGAAGAGAGGCCAGACCTCGGTGAGTGAGGGCTGTGCCCTTCCTTGTGGGAACAGCTGACACGTGGGGCTGCAGGTGCCCTGCCCTGCTCCAGTCCAGGTTGCCCTTGGAGAGCAGCCAAGGCAGGCAGCATCCTGGTTAGGAGTATAGCTGCTCCTCCTTGTCGGGCTCTCTATAATTTGGAAAACTCTTGACCCTGGTCTGGTGAAGAGGCTCCAGATGAGTTAGCAGCTTATTAATCTGACGAGATCTATTTTGCTGTAATTTCTTAGTGAACTCTGACTTTTGTCAGGACCTTTGGCTCCTACAGCAAGGCCTTTGATTGAGAAAATAGGATGTCCCTGAATGACATCTTGAATATTCAGCGAGGGGTAAAGCCCTGGGTAATGGCAGGAGAGGGGGGTGTTACAGGTGGGAAGTTAGCAGAGAGCCGCTGCAGGGACATTTTAAGCTCTAGAGCCAGCTGTAGATTGTTGTGGTTTGGGAAATAAGATCAAGAGCAAGTTTGGAAGTAGTTCCACTCCATGACCTGAGGAAATCAGGATGTCTGTATTGATGGAATGTGTAGCTGCTCAGGAGCAGCCTTGGCTTGCTGTCTGTGTTGGATGTGCCAAAGTTTGAGCATGGGTGAGGTGCAGGTGTACATCCACAAAGCAAGGATGGCAGTCGCTGTACAGTGTGGGCAGTGTCATTGCCAGGCTGGTCCCTCACAGAGCTCCCTTTCCATGGGTTATTGTGTTGAGGATAAGAACCCTTCACTTGGAGGCTGAGACCTAACACGGTTCCCACATGTCAGAACGGGAGTCTTAAGCAAAAACTGGCAGCTCTGGCTGGTTTTGGCACCAGAGTTGTTGCAGCTGGACTCATTTTCCAGCTCTCGTGTCTGCAACTCAAAAAAGGATCTTCAGAAAAATTGGAAACGATTCAGGGAAGGCTTTGGGAGGCCTGTCAAGCTTTGGAGGACATGTCTTACTAGGAGATTCAGAAAGCTGGGTATAGTTTACAGAGTGACTCTGTCTGTAGGTGTGGAGTCACAGCTCTAGTAACAAGATACTCCTCAGTCTGGCATGCAGGTCTCTAACGTGTTCCGTTGCCTGCAGAGTTGCCTAGAAATACCTAGGAGTGTTCTTGGTCAGCCACAAATATTCAACTCTGTGCAGGAATAAGCTGGAATGGGCTGAAAGCCTGGCCAAGACCAGAAGCCAGGTTAAAACACTTGGCGCCTTCTTGCCTTCAGGGTTAATTAAATGTTTTTTGTCTCTGATCCACTGCTCAAGAAGAGTTTGTTCCAAACTGGCTAACGTTTAACGTGTTGGGAAGGGAAACACCTCATGGTGCACTTCAAGGGTGGGTGCAGGGTATACCAGAAGAGGCACTGGGATGGCAGGCTGCTGCTGTTGAAGTGACTTGGCTGATCCAGATCCCTGGAACTACAGAAACTGACTGTACGATAGGGTCAGCCAAAACCTCTGCCTTGCTGAGGCAAGACTTGTGTATGAGCTGTTGATTTAGGACTTCATTCCTGAGGTAGCTTCCTGGCCTGATTAGCCTCCTCAAAATATGCTTGAATCTGTCCCAGTTTCCCTGTCCTTCCTCCCTCCCTTTCTTCCACGCTTTAGAGGTTGATTGATATTTTTTCTCCCAGAGCTGGGCTTTTGGGGGTTTTGCTGAAGATGCTCTCTCTTCTTCAAACTCCATTCTGTGTCCCAGATGGTGAATGCCAAGAAACTGGAGAAGGCGGAAGCCAGGCTGAAAGCCAAGCAGGACAAGAGGCTGGAGCGGGATTCCCTGAAGTCATCTGGCCCTGTGTGAGTATGCAGGGCACTTTGAACATTCCCATCCTGCTGTGCTGAGCACGGCTGGGATCTGGCTGTACCAGAGCTTTCCTGTTGAGCCCCCTCTCTGTGTTCTGCCTGTCCACAGAGTCCTTGAGGAGGCATCTGCCAGCCAAGCTTCCAGCAAGAAGGAGACTCGCATGGAGTCATCAGGCAAGAACAAGTCGTATGATGTGCGCATCGAGAACTTCGATGTGTCCTTCGGTGAGCGGTGAGTGCAGTGGGGACGTGGGACAGACCCTGACTGGGATTTTGGACCATGAGGGATTGAGACTGGATTGGAGAGCAGTTGAGAAATTACTGAGGGTGTGGCAAGGATCAGGAAGCAAGGTGGGCACTGACCCTATTGGCTTTGGGCAGAAGAAGCCTGTGATTTTTGCTTGGCTACAGCACAGCCTGAAATACACCAGGGGCAGGTGGCTGTCAGTTATCCCCTCCTCATGGGACAGTCTGACCAGGGACCTGCCTGTTCCCTTGCTTCAGTGTCCTGCTGACAGGAGCAGACCTGAACCTGGCTTTTGGACGGCGCTATGGGCTGGTGGGCAGGAACGGGCTGGGGAAGACCACGCTGCTGAAGATGATTGCCAGCCAGAGCCTGCGCATCCCCTCGCACATCAGCATCCTGCACGTGGAGCAGGAAGTGGCAGGGGATGAGACACCAGCGCTGCAGAGTGTGCTGGAGTGTGACACCACTCGTGAGAGCCTGCTGCGGGAGGAGAGGGACCTGACAGCCAAGATCAGTTCTGGCAGGTGAGGTGAACCCCTGGGTTTCCAGCCCTTCTGTGGCCTCTTGACCACAGGGTCTCATTCTGAGGTCTGTCCCTTCCAAAGACAGGCTCTGGCAAGGGCAGGCTGTATCTTGCCCATCTTAGTCCTGCCTGGGGAGATCAGCACTCAAACCCTGATTTGGTGAGTCCCACACACTCCTCCTTTTTCTGCCTCAGGGGAGAAGGGACAGAAGGTGCCAGACTATCGGAGATCTATGCTAAGCTGGAGGAGATTGAGGCAGACAAGGCCCCAGCAAGGTGAGACAGCCCTGTGAGCACTGCTGTGTGTTGGCATGGCCAGGGCTCAGCAGTGGTTTGGGGTATGGAAGAGTCATGCTGTGGCCCTGGGATACAGCATGGGGATGGGGTTTTCCCTACTTTTCTTCTTGTCTCTTCTCTGTCACAGCTCTGCTGGTTTAGGAGTAGTTGAGCTTTCTGCTGAAGCTGGGGGGACATTTTTTGCCCCAAAAGGCTTGTATTGTTGCTGCTACTGCTGTCTGACCTCCCTAGGTTCCTGGTGCCTGGGGAGCATTTTTGGGATGGTAGTGGTGGTGTGACTCTCTTCCTGGCCAAAGAGATGAAAACTCCTTGCAAATCTCCTGGGACTTCATGTGCCCTGCTGGGCTGCATTTCCTAGCCAAATGCTTCTCTCGGGTGTGCAGGGAAATTTTCCTGCACCAGAATGGCTTTAAAATATGTAGCAGAGTTCCCTTTGTGGTTGTGGATCTGAGACCTCAGACTGTGCCCTGCAGTTGGATGCTGTAGCTGGATTCCAGTTCTCTCCCTTTTTCCCCAGGGCGTCCGTCATTCTTGCTGGGCTGGGCTTTAATGCAAAGATGCAACAGCAGACAACCAAGTAAGTTTCCAAACTTTGCGCACTGAGGTAGTGATGAGGCTGGGGACTTGTTCCAGCTGAGCCCCCAGGCACTGCTGTGGCTGTAAGGAAGAACAGGGGTTTATTCTTGCCTATCCAATGTGGTCTCCTGCCCTGGGGGTGCCTGTGGTCTCCTGCCACCTTCCTGCTGGACCACAGATCTTGTGCTGTGCCTGAAATCTCTGCAGGAACAAGTTGCCTCTGGGTGACAGCAGAGCCAAAAGAGCCATGGGGGAGCAGGGATCCTGCAGGCAGGCAAACACAGTGCTTCTGTGTTGAACAGTAACCCCTCTCTGCATCTTCTCTCCTCAGAGAGTTTTCTGGAGGCTGGAGAATGAGACTGGCCTTAGCCAGAGCCCTGTTTGCCAGGTTGGTGTCAGGCCTTCATGCTATGGGGTTAAGCCTCCTTGTCTGTGCTGCGAGGTGCAGGGGTGCTGCCTGGGGGCCCTCTCAACCCAGGCTCTTGAGGTGGGGGGTGCTGGAGGCACTGCAGCTCTGTGTGTGTGATGAGACACTCTGCACTGACCCTGTGCTCCTTCTGCTTCTGATACCCATGTCTTGTTTTCCCCAGGCCAGATCTCCTTCTGCTGGATGGTAAGTTGATACTGTGAGTCCCCTTCTGACACTGCTGTGCCTGCCTGTGCCCTTCCTGGGTGTGGGAACATGCCATGGCCTTTATCTGCCTGCTCAAAATAGCCCTGTGTGATGGGCTGGCCTGGCAGCACAGTTGGCAGCAGTGGCACGGGGAAATCTGCCTGGGCAGCAGGTCTCACTGTGCTCAGCAGAGCCTTGCCCTGTGCTCCAGCCAGGTGGTCTGCATGTCATCCTGCCCCAAGTTTTGTTCCCTTTCCCTTGCTAGTCCCTGGAATGCACCCTGGCTGCCAGTCTGTGCTGGGGGAAGTCCCTTCACTGCAGAGCATGCCCAGGTTGGGTAGAGAATCTGGGTGAGATGGTGCTGTGAGGAGCATCCCTGCCTGAGCCTCAGCCCCCATGCACACACCGCGTTACACCCCACACATGAGTCCCCTGAGCTGGGCAGAGAAGGTCTCCACAGAGGCTCTTTCCTCCCCAGTGCAGATCACTAGCCTTTCCTATGGGAAAAGAGTATAATCCAGCCATCCCCATCCCTCCTGACCTCAGTGCCTTTTCCCCTTCCCTCAGAGCCGACGAACATGCTGGATGTGAGGGCAATTTTGTGGCTGGAGAGCTACCTACAGGTAGGGGGTTGGAAGAAGACCTTGACACAAAGAAAGGGTGAGGGAGGGAGATGTCCTCACCTCCCTGGGTGGTGGGACTAACCCCTGTGCTCTGGCTCGATGGTGCTCAGGCCTCCCTCTTGCTGTCTTCTCCAGACCTGGCAGTCGACCATCCTGGTGGTGTCCCACGACAGGAACTTCCTGAACGCGGTGGCCACGGACATCATCCACCTGCACTCGCAGCGGCTGGACATGTACCGTGGGGACTTTGAGAACTTCATGAAGATCAAGGAGGAGCGGCTCAAGAACCAGCAGCGAGAGTATGAAGCCCAGCAGCAGTACCGTGAGCACATCCAGGTACTGGGAGAAGCCAGTGAAGCTGGGGCATTCTTCTCCCAGCCTTGTCCCTTTCTCTCTGCCTTAGTGGTTGTATTGCTGTAGGTTTGGCAGTGGAGCAGGGTGGCTGGTGCTGAAGGGGACTTGGGGCTCTCTGATGCTTTTCTCTCCCCCAGGTTTTCATTGACCGTTTTCGCTACAATGCCAACCGGGCGTCCCAAGTCCAGAGCAAGCTCAAGCTGTTGGAGAAGCTGTGAGTGCCTATCCTGCTCCTCTCTCAAAGTGGGAAAGGGGCAGTGCTCAGAGAAAGAAATGGAGGTTCCCAGGGTACCTGGAAGATACAGTTGTGGTTTGGGCTTTTTGGGTCCCTGTCTCTGGTCCAGAGGCTTTGGTTAGGATGAGGTGTCACAGAGCTGAAGACTCTACCTGGGCTTCTGGTGTGGGAGCAGACCCACAGTGCAGAGCACCTTCGTTATATATTTCCTCTTCTTTCAGGCCAGTGCTGAAACCTGTGGACAAGGAATCTGAGGTGATCATCAGGTAAATGTCCCCTGAGCCATTGTTTGGAGGGCACCTGGCTCCATTTCTGACATGAACTTCTTCAGGGTGCTGTCCCAGCTGGGACAACCACTTCTTCATGTGGGCCAGTTTTACTCTGACAGGGAGACCAGACAGATCCCCTCATTCAGGCTGGGTTCCCTCCTGGGGCTAGGGCTGCAGGTCTTTGTTGCTTTCTCCTGACCATCCTTCCCTGAGGCCCTGCATGGTAGGGAACCCTCCTTATCACCCTGGGGGGGTTACAGAGGTTGTTCTGGGTGGTTGGAAGTCTCTGAAGTTCCTGGCCATCTCTCACCTCTTCCTGCCTTCTCAGGTTCCCCGATGGCTTTGAGAAGTTCTCCCCCCCAATCCTGCAGCTGGATGAAGTAGACTTTTACTATGAGCCAAGTCACTACATTTTTCATTCCCTCTCTGTCTCTGCCGACCTGGAGTCCCGCATCTGTGTGGTATGTGGGATTGCAGAATAATGGAGGCTGCGAGGGACCTTGGGAGGACCCTGCTCAAAGCAGGGATAGCTTTGATTATAGGTCAGCTTGCTCAGGTCCTTGTCCAGTTGAATTTTGGGTGTTTCCAGGGAGGACTATTTCCTCCATTCCTTTGGGTCCCATCACAACATTTGATCATCATCATTTTGAGGAACACTGGGACATTTTTCTTAGTACCGTTTAGAATGTGTGCTTTCATCCTTTCACTGGATTCCTCTGAGAAGAGACTGGATCCGTATACGACTCCTGTTAGATGACAGCAGCATGTAGTGGGGGCCCTGCTACGTTGGATGGGGCAGCAGACACTGTGCTTGCAGATGAGGCTGGGACCGGGTAATCCTTAGGCTTGAGGGTTGGGGAGGGAACATGTGGCACTGCTGCCAGTGCTGCTTGTCAATGATAGAAATGCAGCTTCCTGGTACACCATTTGTACTCTGTCCTGATCCACCTCATCATCTGCAAGAACTGAAATTCCCTCATCACTGCCCCCCTCTCTGAAGTGCCTTCATGCATTTCACATTCTGCAATGCTGCTGCTGCTTCTCTAGGTTGGGGAAAATGGAGCTGGCAAGTCAACCATGCTAAAGATCTTAATGGGGGAGCTGGCACCAGTCAGAGGGATCAGACATGCTCACAGGTACCTGGTTGGGAGGGCTGGGGGACTGGGAGGAATGGTGCAGCTGGGGGGCTCCTGGGCTGTGCTTTGGAGCAGTGGCTGCTTGAGCGACTGGGACGGGTCCAGCACACCCACACATGTGCCCCCTTATGGCACAGCTATGAAGGCTGTGGTTGGAGGGTCTGGTACCAGCTCCCAATTGCTCTTCTCATTCTGCAGAAACCTAAAGATTGGTTATTTCAGCCAGCACCATGTGGATCAACTAGACTTGAATATCAGTGCTGTAGAGTTACTGGCAAGAAAGTTCCCAGGTGAGTTTTTGTGATCCCAGAGGTCTCCTTTGCTGTGCATGGAGGAGCATTGATTTGTCCATGCTCCTGGGCAGAAGGCTCTGTCCCATCAGTGCTTAAGGGTCACTGCCAACACTGGGATAACTCCCCTCGTCCAGCCAAATTCAGGTCATCAGCCATGAGAAGGAGGGGTAGCTGGTAGTCTGCAGATCTCAGGCTGGTGCCAAGTTTGGGGGGCAGATGAGCTGCTTTCCTGCTCATAGGATGAGCACTGGATCCCCCTTTCCCAGTTGCCAAAACCTCTGGTTCCTTTCTGGTTCCTTTCTCCATTACTTGACACAGTGACAGGGACTTGGGAGTAGCATCACTTGGTGTGAGTCACCAGCCCTGCAGCCCCTGTCCTGATTGTGTCAGTCAGATTTTCCCTGCAAACCCCCGGCATGGGAGGGAATTGCCTGGACGTGCTGCTGATCTCCCATTTGCTGGTCTGGCAGAGGCTGTCCAGCTTGTGACCCTGTGTCACACCAGGTGTGCCATAGCTGTGTTGTGACATGATCCTGCAGGGAAGACGGAGGAGGAGTACCGGCATCAGCTGGGGAGCTACGGCATCTCCGGAGAGCTGGCCGTGCGTCCTGTGGCCAGCCTGTCCGGGGGGCAGAAGAGTCGGGTGGCCTTTGCCCAGATGACCATGTCCTGGTAATGTTCTCCCAAGTGCTGTTAATTTTTGCATGGTTTCATCCCTGGAGCTTGCTTCACCAGGAGGAAGGCAGGCATCCAGGGATTTCCAGCTACCCCACAGAAGCCTTTGCCTTGGGGGTTTTTATGGAGAGGGAGGTGTCGCCCTGGGGAGACTGTGTGGAAGGAGGCAGGTGGTTTTCTCCCACTGCTTTGGGCTCACAGGGATAAGAGGTGTCCCTGGGACTGGGCAGTGCCAATCCTGGGGCCAGCCACATGCCAATGGCTGTGGCTCTAAGCAGCTAAAGCAGCAGTCAGGGTGCAGACCCAACCTGAGCCTGTATCACTGCATCCTCAGAGCTATCTTCTCTTCCAGTCCAAACTTCTACATCCTGGATGAGCCAACAAATCACCTGGACATGGAGACCATTGAGGCACTGGCAAAGGCACTGAATAAGTTCCGGGTAAGGTTCTTCCATCAACATCTCTTGTTTTTCTAACACCTCCTTCAGCCTCCAGCTCAAGTTATTTGGTATCTCAGCCAGAGGTGGATAGTGAAATACCAGGTGAAATCAAGTCTAGGACAGAATTTGGGAAATAAGTCACATTTCTGCCTTAGCCATCCATCCTGGTGGTTTGTTTTCTTGATGGCTTTGGCTAGGAGTGGCTGAGAGAGGCAGTACCACCCCAGAGAGCACCTTGTCCCATCCTCACCTACACTCTGACATCTCACGTGCTGTGTGCAGCTCCCAGCCTTGACTTGGGGCCGCTCAGATCTTCCTTAGGCACATTTTATGCCTGATCTCCAAAGACTCAGCCTCCAGATACCACTGTGATCAACATGGATCTCACTGGTTGTTGCTCAGGTTGGGGCAGTTTTCCTGTGACAGAAAAGCTTAGCTCAGGCTGCTCAGGGCCCTACCCAGACACCTTTTCACTGTTACTGACTTTGTGTGGATTCTCCATCGTTGAAGTTGTTGGAGACCTGGAGAGCCAGTAACAAACCTTGTGCTTGCCTTCTGAGAGAGGAGATTAAATATGGTACTACTGCACGTGGCTCCTCCATAGGTGATCTGTCTGTCCCCCTGAAGGGAGGAAAGGCTGGGATGAGCTCCCTGCCAATAAAATACTGTTAAGTTTTCCCTGGAGGTGATGGAAACCTGAAGTGCTGGGCATAGGCTAGACAGAGGCACAAGATCTCCATGCCACCAGTCCTGGGCCCTGGGTTATGCTCCACTAAGTTCCCAATTTTCCCCCTTGTATGTTGACAGGGTGGTATAATCCTGGTGTCCCATGATGAACGCTTCATCCGCCTGGTGTGCCAGGAGCTGTGGGTGTGTGAGAACGCCACCGTCACACGCATCGAGGGTGGCTTTGACCAGTACAGAGACATCCTGAAGGAGCAGTTCCGGAAGGAGGGTTTCCTATAAGGGAGGTGGGAGCCGGACTGCGCCAGGGGCTGGAGGGCAAAGCTCAGCCACCTCGGCTTCCATCCCAACTGTGCCTGGCAGAGCGCCGAGGACGCTGCTGCCCACATGGACCATCAGCCATGCCATCAAACTGCCACCTGAACTGCTCTCCCCTCCCGGGGCCGGGTGGAAGGACAGCGTGGGAGCAGCAGCCTGGTGTGTGTGGCCAGGGGCACGACAGGGGCTCTGTCACTGGCCAGGGCTGTGCCTGGCACTGGGCACACTGGGAAGGCTGTGCCTGGAGCTGCTGCTGTGCCGAGAGGAGGGAAGGCAGAGCATCCTGACCCTCGGTTTAACTCCGTGCTCTACAGGGCAGAAGAGCTCTTCTCCATGTTTCTTCGCTTCACCCTCTGCCTTTTTCTTTCTTTGTTTTCCTGAGCACTAGTCTGGCTCCATCACATGCCACTGTCCTCCCTGCTGCCTTGGAGGGAAACGAGGCATTTGCTGCTAAAAGTGACCCTTGTCTCTTCCCCAGCCCCAGATGCTGGGGCTTGCTTACGTCTGTAGTGCCAAGAGAGCCAGAGCCCGGTTCTCCTGGGCGTGCTCCCTGCTCCTTTCCTTGTGCTGCTGCCAGTACCGCCTCGCTGCCTGCCTTGCCTTTGAGCCGGCTTGGGGGTGGACTGCCCTGGGGTGGGCTGCCCAGCATCTCTCCCTGCCCACCCACACAGAGGTTGTGGTGTAAATAAACCCAGGACGCAGTGGGTGCAATGCTCTCCTTTCCTTGGGGGGCTGTGGGGCTTGATTTTGGAGGGGAGTGGGGGATTGTCCTGCTGTTGCCTCAAGCACAAGGCTGGTGAGGGGGAGAATCATTTCCAGATGATTCTCTCTGAGTTAAATGGCAGCTCTGTGGTGCAGGTGGGACTGGGACCTCTGGATGGAGTGTGCCAGTGTCCCACTGGGCAGCGGGAGGCCACTGGCCACCTTTCAGAGCATGGAGCTGGTGTGAGGCTGGGTTGGATGTCAGCTCTGGAGGGTACCGGATCTGGTTGTGGTTTGTGGAGGAAATGGGCCCAGGGTGGGCAGGAGGAAGAGGGCAGAGCTTTAAATTGTATTGAGCAGGGAATCAGGATGTATTTCTGGGTGTCAAAGAGCAACCAGGAAATATCAACACCTTAGGAAGCAACAGGGTAATACCCATAAATTGTCTCAAAGGAATTATTAGGCAGGGCTTCTCCCAAATGGCAAAAAGGTCCCCAGCTGAAGTGTCTCCACACCAAAGCATGCAGCATGGGTAACAAGCAAGAGGGGTTGGAAACCATGGTGCAATTAAAAATCTATGACATAATTGCTATCAAAGAAACAGATGCGCCACACAACTGGAACACTGCAATGCGGGGCTACAAGATTTCAGAAGAGAGGATGGGAAGGAGGGGCAAGGGTGTTGTACTCTCCTGAGGAAGGGACAGATAGTGAAGAGCTGCCTCTGAGTAACAGCCATATTCAGGCTGAGAGCCTGTGAGTAAAAATCAAGAATAGGACCAGCAAAAGACAGCCTGTGTTTGGCATCTACTACAGGCTGCCTGGTCGGGGGGATCTGCTGGTACAGCTGCCTTGCTTCAGGTATGTTGGCAAACTCGGTGTACCTTTGAGTCTGGCATCCAAGTTGTTAATGAAGATTTGAAGAGCATTGGCCTTAAAATTGAGCTCTGCAGAGCCCCACTAGTGACCGGTCACCAGTCTGATGTCACCCCATTCACTATAACCTGACCCGTGAGCCTATTGCTCACCCATTGCATGACATATTTATCCATCTGTTTGCTGGATATTCTGTCCAGAAGAATCCTGGGAGAGGCAGTATTGAAAGCTTTACTGAACTCCAAATTATGTATCAAGGCTTCCCTGGATCAACTACTTGAATCACCTTGTCCTTAAAGGAAGTTAAGTTTCTCAAGCAGAAGTTCTCATGAACTTGTGCTGGCTGTGACTGATGCCTGTGTTGTCCTTCAGGTATTTTCACATAACTCTCAGAATAATCTTCTCCATAATTTTACTAGGCACTGAAATGTGACTGACAGGCCTATAGTGCCCAGGATCATCCCTCTAGCCCTTTGAGGGAAAATGTTTGCCAGTTTCCAGTCAAGTGGGATCTCTCCAGATTCCCATGGCAGTTCAAAAATCATAGAGAAAGGTCTCATGATGACATCCACCAGCTCTTTTGAGTACTCTTGGATAAATTCCGTAAGGCCCCGTACAGCATCCCTATAAAGGGATTCAGCTGGAACAGCAGATCCTGCACGAGTTTGGGATTGACTGGGAGTTAATCATTCTCACGGCCATGGTCCTCCAGCTCAGGGACCCCTAGAGCCCATCAGTGGTGTTGAAAGTTGAAATGAAGAAGGCATTAAACATCTTTGCCTTGTCTATGTACCTGCTTGTGGGGTGCCCATCCTCATCTAGTAAAGAGAAAATGTGAATTCTGGGGTGGCTTTTGCTGTTGACATATTTTAAAAAGAGGGCGTGACTTTTTACACAGGCGGATAGGGATGAGAGAAGGGGGGATGGCTTTAAAGTGAAAGAGGGGACACTTACTGTGGGTATTAGGATGAAATTCTTCCCTGGGGGTGTATAGAGGCAGTGGCACAGGTTGGCCAGAGCAGCTGTGGATGCCCCAGCCCTGGAGCTGTTCCAGGCCATGTCGGACAGAGCACCCCGGTGGGGTGGGGTGGGTTCCGCCCCGGCCCCGGCGCGCGGGGACCGTTCGAACGCGGTGTTCCCCCCGAGCCCCAACATTCCATGAGCCGCGACCCCGCGCGGGCGGTGGGCGGTGCCTCGGCGTTGCCGTTGGCGGCGGCGGCGGGTCCGGGCGAGT
>VXBC01009727.1:0-39885 GCA_013399945.1 Ploceus nigricollis
CCCGGCCCCACCCGCGGGAGGGGCCGCTCCCCGCTCCGCGCTCCCGGCCGGGCGGCAGCGCGGCTTAAAGCCCGGGTTTAATGAGCTTCGCACCAGCTCGTCCCATTAATTAGGCATGGGTCGCCCTCCCCCGTTCCCCGTGAGGATGCTCTCGGGGAGCAGATCCCTCCAAGGCTCGGTGCGAGGCAGGCAAAGCCCCGCTGCCCCGGGGAGCGGGCGTACGGCTGAGCCGCCCGGGGACAGGGAAAGGACCAAGGACACGGCGACACCGCGGCCGTGGCTCCTCCGATCCTTGCATCCGCTGACTGCGGCTGTCAGCTGCCACCAAGGTGCCCTCTGCCAGTACGGCTGGGAATGTTAGTGCTGTGCTGCTGCACAGAGCACAGGACACTGCAGCCCTCTGCCCTGAGCCCCCCCACCAACCCCAGCTCCAGGAGAGGCCCGGGGAAGTGTGATTTGGGACCCACTGTCTGCTGCTCCTTCTCTCCTCCCTCCAGTGCCCTCCCATTCCCCAGAGAAAGCCAGCATAGCTCTGCCGTGGTGCTGCAGTTTCATAAAAACATACATAAATATATTTCCATTTCTGTAAGAGAGAGCAAAGCTGCACAGGCACCTATAAAACACACAGTCACTTCTCCACCCAGCGCTCCCAGCACAGGTCGTATAAAACATATAAAAGGGGCGCAGGAGACAAAGGCTGCAGGTGAAGCAGGGGTACAGCGTCAAGAAGACCCTCGCTGGGGCACAGGGAGCTGCTAGGGATCCCTGCAGCATTGCCACCCTCAGAACTTGTGTCTTCTCCGGCGGCAGCCTTTGGGCCGTTGCTGGCTGCCCACATGGAGAGCCATGTGCAGCTCTGAGTCCACCACACCATCCATGGCTTCCAAGGAGATGCTGGGTTTCACAGGGGAGACATGGAAAGGAAGGGGCTGAAGGGAGATGGGGCTGTCTGCTGACAGCTCCCCATCAGCGGCTGAGAGTGTGGGAGAGGACTGTTGGTCTCCTAATCCAGTGAGGGGAGTCCCCGCGTCAGCACCTGCAACAAAAGCACACATCAGCCCTCCTGTGTGAGCCACGGGTGCTGCCAAGAGCACCTCTCCCCCCTCTTCTCCTCCTGTCCTTGGATCCATGGAGGGAAGTGCTGGTGCACAGACAGGGACAGCAGAAGCCTCCCACGTCCCCCAGGAAGCTGGACATGTCTTGGTGCAATGGTTCAGAGTACACCCCTATTCCTGCAAGGGCTCTGGTGTGGGTCCAGTGGGCACATATCCAGTGGGTACTGGCAGGAATGTGTGTAGGCAGCTGGGGAATGCTGACAGCCAGCTAAGCCCACAGCCTCCTGCTCTGCTCAGAAAGAACAGACCCTTCCAAGGGGAATTTACTCTCCCAGAACAGCCCAGGCCGAGCCAGGACCAAAAGGGGAGAGCTGGGAAAGAGCAGCCCTGACCCAGCCAGGCTGGCATAGAAAGTTTTCCACCTTCAGACTTGCTCTCCGAGAGCTCCAGCATCCTGAGGAGTCCTCTCTCCTGCCTTCCAGTGTCCTGCCAAGGAGAGGAGAACCACCATCACAGCACTGCCACGAGGGAACCCCTTAGCCAGGATGGCCTCGTGGGCACTTGTTCCACCAGCCCTCAGGGTCAGGCTGGGGACAAGAGGGACTGCTGCTTGTCCAGGGCCTCCAGCCACCTGCAGGAAGGGCAATGCTCTGTGCCCAGCCCAACTAGTTCTTGAGCAGAGGCAGCAGAGAGCAGCTACTCAAGCAGAACCTGGTAAAGAAGGCCAGGGTACAGGATGCCACCCACAAGCCCAGCCAGCAAGCACAGGGCTGTGATAAATGGGGGCATCAGAGGCTCTGACACAGCTGGAACACATCCCCCAGCACTGCATGTCCAAGGGCAGACTCGTCCCACTCTGTCCAAGGGTATTGGTGCTTGGTGCTGGAGGGAAGGGCCTTCAGGGCACTGCCAGGCATGGAACACACCTTGTGCCCTCTCTCTGCCCCAGGAAGATGTAGCCATGCTGATCACACATGCTAGGGGAAGACCACTTGGCCTGGCTGCTTTGAGCCTCAGTGGCCCAGCAAAGTCCCCTCTCCTGGCTGCTCTCTGCCCCCAGAACTGCTCTGGAAGGCACTGGCATCCTGGCTGTGGCGTTGGAGCTGCAAATCACCCCAAAATGAGCCATTGCAGGAAACTGCAAGCCCAGCTGTGCCATTAGGTAGCTTTGCAATGACCCAGCCAATGCCCAGGCTTCCCCAGTGGGCTGCCACCCCAGCAAAAGACAGGGCCAGAGGTAACAGAGCCTTGCTGAGCCTTCCCAAAGAGCCCCCTGGCTTCAGCATCTTTCCCCCATACCCTGTGCCTGTGCCTGCTTGCAGGACCCACACACCAGCCAGCTGTGGGGCACAGGGACAGAATCAAAGAGCCCCCACAGAGCTGGTCACATGCAGGAGCAGCCATGCCCTGCAGTACTCTGAACCACACAGTGCTTGGCTGTATCCCAGCCAAAATCATCAACCAGAAATCTCATCATTTGCATCTGAATCCCTAAAGGGCTGAGGACTGTGATGGATTTAAAGGATTATACAAAACTAAGACATCATGTTGCATCTTCATGCCGTGAATCACATTTCTGAGCGCAGGCAAAGCTGCAGCACGAGGGTTGTGCCTGCAGGAGCCAGCAGGAAGGCCTGGAAGGACCCTCTGTGCTCCCCTGGGACTGCCACAAGCAGGAAAAAGCACGGTGGGGGCTAACACCTGGCGAGTGACTGTGAGCCAGCTGCCACCCACGCTCCTGCCTCCCACCTCCTCTAGCAAGGCACGTTCCCCACACCCAGCACACCTCCAGCACACTCACTCCCCCACAATTCTCCTGGGACGCTGCTGTTCGCTCCCAGCACTGAGCAATTTCCCCTGCTCTGGCTCTAAAGCCTTCCCCGTGGGAATGGGCTTGTGGATATCCAAATAGGTTTGTCATCCTGACGCTGGCCTCCACTCCATCGACATTCAGCCGAGGAAGGCTGCAGGACTGAGGCGTGCTGGCTGGCAGCAGGACAGCCCTGGCTGCCTGCCCACTGGAGAGGCTGCTGGCAGCTCTGCTGGATTAGCTCACCCCTGGGACCGGTCGGTGCTCTCGCAGACCGGCGTGGGAAGGAGGGCAATGAGTTCTCTGTCCACAGTGCCCCACAGGGACAGGCAATCCTACATCAGGTCAGCTCATCCCTGCCAACCAGGGAAACAGCTCCTGCTGCCAACCCAGCCCCACACCCAGCACAAAGCAAAGGGGATGGTGTGCAGGGTCGCCCCTCACCTTGGCTCTTCGCAGCCTCCTGGTTCCCTGAGCTTGCCTAGCAGCCTGAAGGCAGCTGTCCACATGCCTCTGATACTGCAGCAGTGGCACCAGTGACTTACAGAGGTAGCACTTCTCACACCTGCCAGGCAGCAAAGGACAGAGCACTGCATTAGGATTCACCCTGCACCGGGCTCCCAGACACCAGTGGTGACTCTCCTCCTCCAGGAGAAGACGTGTCACCAAATCCAGTCTCGCTCAGTGGGGTCAGGCCGGCACCAATTGCAAAGACTGAGTGATTATCAGTTTTCCCTGCCTGCTCCTCTGTATCCTGCTGCTGCAGCAGCGGGACAGTAATCAAATCTGCTCATCTAACTATCTCAAACACCACTGATTTTTCCCCAGACATAAAGCACCCTGTCAAAATCTACAGAAATGAAGTGCAAGGGCTTTGCAAAGGGGAGTCAAATTCTGCCTGAAAAGCAAACCAAGTGTGTTAAATCAGAGAGACATTTTACCAGGGCTGGATGAACTTGTCTGACTAGTAAATCAAGCCTTTCTCTGCACTGTCTCCATTTTACATCATGCCATGCAGGGAGAGGAATTGCAGAGCACATGCCCCTGCTGGGGGGTTGCCTCAGCCTGTTTCTCAAACCCCCTCCTTTGGGTGGACAATGCTCAGGCTCACGCAGGACAACTGAGTGTTCTTGGGAAGAAGATTATTCTGGGTGAAAGGAGATGAAGGTCAGGCATAGATTTGCACAGCTACACTCACTTCCACACCAGCTCTCAGCAGGGACTGAACCCTGCAGAAGAGGACACTGGCTCTTCAGGAGGGAAGCTGCATTCAGGAATGGACTATCTCCAAGAAGAGACAAAGCCCCCAGGGACCAGCCCCAGCAACATTGTGTTCAGTTTGATAGTGGTACTCTCTGAGTGAAACACCCCAGGCTCTAAAATGCATATGGAGAGCCCCCATCGAGCAAAACTCTGCAGCACTTTTTCCCGTATTTTCTTTCCAGTCAGTACTGATTACCCAGATAATGTGTCTAAACAGAAGCTGTCCTCTCTATAATTAGCCTAATTCCATTAGTGATGTTGCCATCCACTGTTTGTAACAGCAAAATTGCTTCCATAGCAGGGATTTTACTGTCAGATCCTCTCTTATGATGCTTTGTGTGGGTGGCAGGAGGAGGGGCTGCATGGAGAGAGATTAAACAAAGCCACTGCTATTCTGAAAGTCTAATTTAATTAAGAATATCACTACAGGTGCCATGTTGACAGCCTCCATGTCCTGGCCTCTTCTTTTCCCGGGGTTACCAAGCTCAAACCTTCCATCAGAAACTGGCTGAGTTAGCACCATTTTAGCTACAGCTCCCCCCCAGCAGCCATGCGCCCCTGACCCGTCATGGACTGGGCTGAAAGGAAATCAGTGCAAAAATAAACAATCTGAGAACAGCAAACTCCTCTTGCTTCAGTTTAAATATAGCCAGCACTGCAACAAGAGGCATTGAGGAAAAGCAATTTCTTTGGGAAACACTGTTATAAGGCCAACGGCCAGCATTTGTACAGGAATGAAGACATCCATAGCCAAGCTAGTACAGAAGCACAGAAATAATCTTGGAGGAGCAGGCATACCTACTTACTTGTCAATGTCTGAGGATGGTGGGCTGCTTTTACCACTGGCAGCTTTATTTCTTGCCTCTCTCTGACGCCGGGTGAGCACTGGAGGAAAAACAGAAAGGGTTAACAAAAAGGGTTACTACCATCCACTCCAAACCATCCCTACATCACGCTCAAATGCACCAAGTTTCCATCACTTCCACTCAAAGCTGCAGCAGAAGTGATGGTAGACGTGAACAAACGGTGGACTGGGATAAGCACGGCCTTCTTTCCTGCAGAAGAGGTTGCTGGACAAGCGTCCTTTTTTCCTGGGGGGATACTGAAAATTTTACCTTTCCCAGACTGGGGAGCCAGCTGACCACTTCACACCTAATTTGCCAGAAACAGCTGGATTGACAGTCTGTAGTTTACAGGAATTTCAGAGCTGATGACAGCAGTGTGATAGCCTGAGAGCAGCGTTACCCAGCTGCTCTGGCAGCACAGCCCAGCTCCCTGCCAAACCAGGCTCCGGTGCCTGCTGCAGGGAGGGACAGTGCCAGCTGTGGGCTCAGGGGAATGCAGAGCTGAGGCAAGGGCTGTGCAGAGGCACCAGACCTTTGATAGAGAGCCTGGTTGGGAAGGGACACAGCTCACACTAGAAAGGGAAGGTTACAATAAGCCCACACTCATCACTTTCCCACTGCCCATGTGAACCATAGTGATCTATTGTCCACAGAGAGCCCTGGCAGTCCCCTGGATGAAGATCTCTAGCAGGAGCAGTGCTGCTCTCCAGAAGCTCCAACACATGGCTAGCCAGCGAGATCCCAGCTGAGCAGCTGATGACAAGTCCAACCATTTCTGTTCCCCCAGCAAGCCCAAGCAGCCTTTCCCAACTGGCTCTGCAGGCATCTGCAGGGAGCACGTTGGAGTGTTGTCCCTTTCAGTTGAATTCCTCTCAGCGTATTCCTGTTGACATACCACCAGCAAAGATCCTCAGGGAACATTTCAGATAGCTTAGCTTGCTTCACCAGGGACGTTCAAGACTCCAGCTCCAAAACAGATGTCACAGTAAGCGCTCTCAGGCACGCTGGCTAAAGGGACAATGCAGGGAGCTGTTTTACGGCTTGGTGATGCTGCTTCCCGTACTCATGAGGACAAAAGTCTGACTCCAAGGTATAGGCACAACAAACTTGTTATTGTTAGCACATCATCTGTGATAAAGAAAGCAAAGCACAAAATTTTGTGCAGAACAAAGGGAATTCTTCTGAGTTTTAGCAAAACCCCATTTCTAGAATGTTGGGCAACCCCAATATCTATCCACAATGCAACACAGCCTTTCCTTTAGCAGCAATAACTGATCTGCAGCTACAACCAGCAATGTACTGTGAAGCGCTCAGGAGCTGTTGGGGCTGAAGGGAGACAACCATGCTGAAGAAACAAGCTCAAGCCTTCCTGGGATGTGGATATTGTCTCATACGGAATGACTGATACCAACAGCTCATCGTTCACAGGAACTAAAGCAAACGTCTCTCTTTAACATAGCCTGGCCCAGATTTGAAGTGGCAGCCTAACTAGGAAGACTGGTAACAATGGCCATCCCCCAGGCCATCCAGCCTCCCAAGAATCCAACCAACATGCGTGTTTGACAGCGTGGTGAGAACTGCTCTCCAAATCAGCGTGTGCTCGTTAATATTCCTTAACAAGCCTTGTGCACAAGCTCAGGTGTTAATCAGTTCTATTTTCTTCCAAAAGCAGTGAACACATCTGGCATAATGGGCCCATCAGAGATGTCTGGGACTAGCTCTGCAGCTGCCCAGGAGGAGACCCTCAGATGCATTGCTGGAAGAAGCAGCAGAGGAGAGAGAACAGGGCCAGCTGGTGAGGCACAACCCCTGCCAAAACATGCTGGTTGCCCCCAAGAAGGGGGTTCAGAACACAGGAAAAGACTTGCCACAGGCAAAATCCCCACCACAAAGCAGTGCTGACCTGCTTGTGTGACAGGAGCCTTGTAACTCTCCCAAATGTAATGCTCTTTGCTGGGTCAGACATACTCCGTGGCCCAAGAACAACCTTCTCCCTCGCTCGGCATTTCTTCTGGTTGACAAATCATTCTTGGCCTGTTTGGCTCCAGCATTCACCCTGGGGAAGAGCAGCAAACCCTGCCCAGTATGGCTTTGCTATCAGCACACTCAGCTCGGGCACCTCCTGGGGCTGCCAGGTTTGGCTGGCTTGTGGAGCTGCGAGGTCAGAGCCACTGAGCACCTCCCTGCTCAGCCCACCTGCAGTCCAATCCACCAGCTCCCTGTGCTCACCACCAGCTGTGCCACTTCCCTGCAGGATCTATCAGTGTCTGGCTCATGGCATCTTGTGCCCTCTCAGAAGCCACGCAGTTTTCCTCTGCACCCATTTCATTACTCTTTCTGCCATATCAGTGCCACGTCTACTGATGTCAAGAGATTTTTAACAGCACCAGTGCTGCTGCTGAAGACTGACAGCTGCATCAAGACTGCATGTGAGCCTTTGGGAGGAAGGGATATACCAAATCCTCATTTTCCTGGGCTCGCTCGGGAACTGAGAATGCCGGATGGATGTAGATGGAGGGTGAGAGGCACCGAGTATGTCACAAAGCCCAAGAGTATTTGCTGTACTCAGCTGCAGCCAAGACTCACTTCCAGACTGAGACCAGCAGATCCCTGAGCTGGCAGCAGCAGCGGGGGATGGATGTGGTGACTCCAGCAGAGCCCTCTCACACAAGTGAGCCCCTTCAGTTGAGTGCATGAAGAAAGAGGGAGCTGGCACAGAAATTCCACAGCTCCACTCATTCACTTGGAATTAACACCAGTCACTGAGCTGGAAACCCAGGGCCTCAGCCCTCCCCAGCCTGGTACAGCAGCTAACACAACATCAGGCTCTTCTTTTTTATTTACTCAGATCACAGGAAAGTGGAAATTCATTATAAGATTTTCATGTTGCCCAGGTATGTGGTGGTCTGGGCATCCAGCCAGGTTGACCACGTACGTAAGGGAAGCAACTGTAGCTCATCTTGCCCAGCTGCTCATTTGAAAACTTGCCCTTAGATATCAGCCAGACTGAGCTGGCCTCCTGAGACCTAGGACTGAGAGACTTTGGTGCATGATTATAAGAAGGAAAAAGAGAAGTAAAACCAGCAAGAACTCATCCTTTTGTAGTATTAAAATGAAAATCACTGATAGCTATAGTTTGCAGGACTGCAATTCCAGAGACATCAGGAGTAAGTCTAATTAATAAATCTGAAGACAGACTAAGAAAGGAACCAAATGAAAACTGAAGCCATCTTTTCTTAACAGATCAGGGCATGGCTTAGAGGGCAGAACTTTGACTTCCTCTCACACGAGGCTGTTGCTGTGCTCCCAAGGAAGCCAGCAGCCAGCCAAGAGCACACAGTACTGCAGCAGTAGAGAACAGCTTCTGGACCCACACAGGAGCTGGCATTTGCTTCAGAAGACAATTCTCTCACATCTTTTTTCTCCCCATGCATTAGCTTTACCTGTGGATGTTGTGCTAGTGGTGGATGCCAAGGTAACAGCCCTGGAAACAGAGTCCTTTTGTACCTGCACAGCTGTGCCACGCTACTGTCTGGCTTCTGCTGAGAGCTGAACATCATCTCTGCCTATTCAACCCAAATCCCACAGACTAGCCCAGCAGCTGAGAGCCCTTTGGGTGACAGTTGCCTTCCAACAGCTGTTGGAAACTGGCCTGAGGTGCCCCACAGGCAGGCAGCATTCTGCCCAAGCCCAAGAAGCCCATGGCACTGCAAAGAGTCTGGGTGCAAACAATACAGGTGTCTTAGACTGTTATGGCTAATAGAGCCTGGTCTCTACAGGGAAAATACTAGAATAACTGGCAATATAAAACTCAAATTACTGTGATTTTGTCCCAGACCCATTGCTCTGCTTACAACCATTATTACGGAGCAAAATTCCTTTTATTCCAGGCTGGTTTCCTTACAGGGGGATTGTTCTGAACAAGCCAGAACAGCAGAGTAGCAATTCCAAAATAACTACCCTTACAAACATCCCCAAGGAGTCCAGCCTGGAAGCAGAATGGAGAGGCTAGCCTTGAACTCTGTCCTGCTGAAAGCCAACGCCAAAGAAAAGAACAAATTCCTTTGCACTGCCAAAGACTTCAAAGCCTTTTCCTGATCACAGTCGGGATTCCCCAGGATCAATGGATACACTCACAGTCCAGCCACACCAGGGACCAGAATACCACAAGGCCAAAGACAATCCTGCTAAAAGGCACACTAGAAATTCTGCTCCATTTTGTAACACAAATAAGACCTTTATCAGTCTTGAGGAAGGGAGAGGAACTAGGACAATTTGTGATTTGCCTGAGCCAAATGCTTTGCATCAGTAGCTGGGTTGTGCCTGCAGAGAGAACCTTCCACCAAAATTAAGCACCAGCCAGTATCAGCCTTTACTCTGGCTCCTGTTATCTTGACAGGACCCATGTCACATCCCCAAAGATTTAGCATAGCAGGAACCTTTTATTTTAAAACTACATCAACTCTGCATTAAGATTACATGATGAAACTTCTTCCTGCTAGAGGAATGCAGAAGTTACAGTTCTTGTACTAGCTATGCTTTGCTCAAATTGCTCAAACATCGTAGATTTAGGCTGCATTTAACAAGCCAGTATGTAACTGAAAATTATATATTCACAGCCTGAAAAGTTAATCTTATTACAAGCTACTACTTTGATATTACCTGACATTGTGCTAACACAGATTTTACATTTCAAGCAGCAGCTAAAACATAACTTACTGAATATGTTGATAACCAACCAGTGTATTTGTTCACTTAAGCTCTACAAAGGTTGGCTATGGAAAACTGATATGAAAAAGAATACAAAGAGGATTAATATGGGCATTCTGACTGTGCTTCTATGTCTCACTCTTCACACGAAGGAGAAAAATCCACACTCCCAGACTCATAGTTACCATTTTGCAATTTTAGTGAAACAAGAGGGAAACTTTTCTGCAGTCTCTGCCACCCAAACAGGCCATTTTTGCACATACAAATGTCAGACTTCATGCAGAGCACAGGCCATTCTTGAAGTAGTACAGAACATTTTCCCCTCTCAACAGTCCTGAAGGACGATTGCCCACATGGCTCAAGCCCTCCATTTTCTACCACTTCCACATTCTCCGCAGGTCCTCAACAAAGCACACAATAGGCAAATCTTACAAGTACTGCTTGAAGCATCCAAGACTAGATCCTGGGGTAGTATTCAGGAGCTGATAATGTGGTGAATTATTGTGTGAAGTCAATCAGAAAAGATGTCTCTGTGCAGGAGGTGCTGGAAATACCAGAGCCTCCAATAACGCTCTCCTGGGCAGCATGGAGATGGAATAAGGCAGAGTGAACAAACCTCCCCATACGCCAAATATCCTGAGAGAGACAAGACTGCAGCACCTGCCTGCCAAGTAACAACAGGGAAGGGGGGTGAGCACGAGGAGCAAACACGTGGAAGCAGCACTTGGCAGACCTGGAGCGTCCTCGCCAGGCTCCGGTCCCGCCGTGCCGTTGCAGTACATGGCGTGCACCTCGATCTCGTCAGCTGGGAAGCTGTGGTCACACAGCGGGCACGACACACGGGCAGCAGCTGTAGGACTGCACTCGGACACAGTCCTGCCAGCATCTTCATCCCCACCAACCTAAGGAAGAAGAAGAAAAATTAGCCAGACAGGGCTGTTTCTCTTACTTTGCTTAGGTGCAGAGCTCCATGCTGTCTGGTAGCTACTCACACTCACACAGACTCAGCTTTCTTGATAAGTTTTACTCTTCCTTCATCACATAGTGCTCAGAAATAACACCACTGGCTGAATAAACTACGCTGCACTAATAACTAATTTTTCTTGCAAAGGCAACATGTCCTTCTGAATCATGGTGAAACTCCCTGCACAGCCATGCACACCGTTTAAGGCAAACATCACCTGCACTAAAGTGGAAAAACAGCAAAGCTTCCATTAATCAGGAAATCTCAGAAGCGAAACTGATGGAAAATTCATGGGGCAAAGCAAGAGTTCAACACCTGACTTGTGCTCATCAGTTTCTGGACATGATCCATGCTACACAGGCAGTGTTGTCTGGGAATGCAGCTTCCCCCAGGATGAAAGGAGGCTGCTGTGGTGTTAGGAAGCCTGGAGAGATCACTGGAAGCTCCTCCTTTTGAGAGGAGGTGGCTGGAGCAGTCATGAGAGGGGACACCGATCAAGGAGAGAGGCAATACCATTAAAAATCTGTGTCACACAAAATTACTAGCAGAGGCTTTTCGCCAGGGCAGAATGTCACAGCTCGTGTACGTTCTCGGAGTGCCATTACCACTTACAGACACTCTCTTTTTGCATTGGTCACACAGCTGCAAAGGTGCTCCACTACCAACTCACAGAGATCCAGCCTGCTCCCTATGCCACTGACATTCTCAAACGCAGCAGACTGCAGCCATCTCACTCATAACTGCATCTCTGCCTAATCAGGCTTGCTGTAAGGTTTTTCCACATTTAAGAAAAAACCTTCCCCTCCCCTCGATGATTAAGAAAAGCTATTTAAATATTAACCACGTAGAGAAACCTATAGAAAAATAATATGGGAGAGGTTTCTGTTCTTAGAGCTAAGCAGTGACATGTGGACAGTGTGCAGCAAAACTTCTGTCTGCATCCCTCCAACAGTATCATTTCAGGGAAGCAGTAATTGGGGTCAGCCAAGATGCTCCGTGCCAGTGGAGCGCTTTGCTGTATTACTCGGTTTATTACTTCCTTTCCCAAATGAGGATCTGATCCTGATTTTTATATCCTAAAGGGAAGGAGGGTGCTTTGTTGACTCAGGGGAGCCATGACAAAAATTGCAGGACTGGGACTCAAACTGAGATTCTGACTCTCAAAACGCATTTCTCCCCGACACCAGCTGAAAGGCTACACAAGCGAGCCCCAGGAACATCCCTCATTCCCAGGGAGGCTCTCTGCCCTGAATTTCTGCAGAGGAGTTGCCACAAGAGCTCCTCCAGCCAAACACAGGCTGCTGAAGTACATCACTTACAGCATTAACACTTGCACCCCTCTCTCACATCTCAGTGTCATTACATCTTGTGAAGTCCTCACTGTGGGGCATCACACTGAAGGGCCATAAAATACAAGATATGTCAAATATGAATGATCAGATCAAACCTGCACTACACAGACAATACACATAAAAAATACGATGGGAAAAGCAGCAGGCACTGCTCCTTCTAGCTGCCTTTTTTAAAGCAATCTTAGGAGATCACCAATTCTGCACACCCTGCCCGCCTACATTCAGCGGTAAATTACTAATTTTAAATGGAAATGCAACATTCTGTAACAAAAGACTGCTTGTACAAAACCTTGCTGTAACAGTCTGGAAAACCTCAACTGCAGAACCAATCACCCCTGTCAGAGCCAGAGACATTTGCCTCTGCTTTTTAGCAGAGGAAATTGCCTACAAGACATAGTACTTGCAGCCAACAGCCAGCCAAGAGCAATGCTAGAGGCTGAGCTCAACAACAAGACTCCTGTGTCCTGGCTCAGCATCTGCTAGGAAGAAGTCATTCCCACTGGTCTCTGTTTGGCTCCTGCAAACCACTGATGCCATGGTAGCTGCTTCTGCTGTTTTCCCGGAGGGCTGCGGCTCTGGTCTGGGACCTGCTGCCAACCATAATGATGTCAAACAATCCCCAGGAATCTGCTCCCCCATCACCTTGTGCCACCCAGGCAGAGGTGTGAGACACAGGGCACCTTCTGCAACGCACAAGGGGACAAGGCAGTGTCCTGGCCACAGCCAAATGGGTCATGAATGTGCTTTGGTGGCCAGCCCAGGACCGCCTCTCTCCTTGCTGCAGTCTCTAATTGACTGAGCAGTGCTTGGAGATACCTGCAGAATGAAAGGCACACGAGAGCAGAAGATGGTTTATTAAGAGGCCTGTGAGAATGAGACATTGGAACTGCAGACGTGCTGTACAAGCTGCAAACTCCCAGAATGAGCTTTCCACAAATGAATCCTCTTGTCAAGAGCTGTATGATTCTGTATTCATGTACCCTGCACCAGAGGAGTACTTGGCAACCCCTTTGATATCGCTCTCTAAATTAATAGACAAAGGGAGTTTTATCAGAAGCAGGAACTGAAGTCAGATGTTGATACAGTGACAGCTGCAAAGCAATTGCTGTGCAGGTGTGACAACACGGGGAAAGGGCTGCACACAGCACACATCTGCAGCAAGAGGTAAGAGGATGGCCCTGCCACTGACTTACTATTGCTATTAACTATTACTGCACAAAACTCAAGATTCCCAGACTCAAGGCACTCTGCTTGGCCTGAAAACCACCACCAGCTCTCAACACTTCATGCACATCTTTATACCAGTCTGATCTCTGGGTGAAGCTCTCCTCTTAGCCTCTTGGATATGGTCTGTGGAGAGCAAACTGGAGTTCAGAGCACTGTAACAGGGAAAAGCAGGTGACAGCACAAGAGACTGAGGTTTACTTGGACTCCCCTCAGAGCTCCTGGGGTCCCTCTGCATTGCTGAGCATCACAGCTTGTACCCCTGAGCATGGGCAAGCAACAGCACTGCTGCCCACGCTGATGGCATCCTCCAGCTCAGCAGCACTGGGATATAAAAGAACGGGCTGGAATTGATAACAGCTCTCCAGCTATAGGACTGAAAGGCTTCAGAAGCAGCTGCATGCAGTCCCCAGCCAAAAGGGACTGGAGATATGAAGCAGCAGAGAAAAGCAAAGAGGGAACTGTTTGTGAGGATCCAAACAGCAGAAGTCCAAGCTTCCAGCTACCTAAAGGGAAATGCCAGCACAGCTCAGCTGAACCAAGGTCTAAAAGGTAGGATTGGAAACAGGACCCTTCAAGCTCTTTTACCTGCATAGGTGCACCTCTGCTGTCTGAACAGAGCTCTTCACTCTCCTCCTTAACAGCTTCCAGTGGGCTTGGCTGTGTCTCTGCAGAAAAACATCTCCATGTCAGCACAGGTCTGCAGCCCCCAGCTATCCCTTCACTTGTTGATGTAACTTAGTCCTTGATGCTTTTTAAGAGTTTTCACAGTTTCAAGACATTCTTTAGACTTGCCACAAATGTTATCAGACAAAGTGCAACAACACAGCCAGATGAGGGGTTAAAGTCACAGCATGGTAGTGTGAGGATAAAGGCATTGCAGCTGTGTAGCTTCATGGGGAGTGAGATTAGACACAGGGAAAGTGTGTGGGACACTTGCTGGGATGGAGACAAAGCAAGAATAGAGCTGCTCTCACACCGAGACAAGCAGAGCTCCCATTCCATGGTCTGTCTCACAGTCACACCTTCTTTAGACTTCCACATCTTTGTTAGCAGCAAAATATGCCTCCAAGCACCACCATGACCTATCTTGCTACGGCTGTTCATGAACAGGAGCAGCCTCTTCATTATTTTTCTTACTTAAAACCCTGGACCAGAAAATCTCAAACATGGTAGGAGAGACCAAGGAAGAAAAACTCCTTAGTCCCAAACATGTTTAATTAATGTAAGACAAAAATTATTTCAGCTCTCATGCTTTGCACATTATCTTGACACTGAAAGATCTGAAAATTTGATTGCATTGCAGAGACACCTTGTTTTGAGTGATCCCTCCATGCCCAATGCACATCCAGGTGTCTCTTCAGCAAGTCTCCAGCAATCCCTGTCACAGAACTGCTTTAGGAGAAAATGGCTCCAAAACTAGGGGATCAAACTAAATTACCTGAATAATTTTAGCCTTGAAAAATGGAGATGGGAAAGAAATCTTGTTTTGTTCAAATAACTTGAAAATTTTCTTTTCTCTGAATTTCCTAAGTATGTAACTTTCAGTACAAAATTCATAACAATCTCAAGTGCCTCTTACCTGGGCAAACAGAGATCTCTTCTTCAGCAGAGTTTTCTGTGGCAGTATCTGGGCTCCTTTTACTGCCAAGTGGGGTCATTGTGGAGATGCTGTTCAAAACATAAATATAACATGAATCTCTAACCCAGTAGGAGTGAGGGCCACACCTGCCTTTCTCACACAGTTCAGAACAGCATATAATGCCATAATTTCCAAGTGATCAATATCTGACAGCCAGAAATGACCAGGATAACAGCAAAATATGGGTCTAAAATGCCATCCTAAGCAAAAGCCCCAAAGGGAACATTTTTTTCTTCTAGAAAGCAGAAAGGGTCATTATCTCCTGTCAAGGGAGCAAAAATACCTGCTCACAATTGTGAGACTCTCTGTGGGAGAAAATGTGGGAGTTGTGCAGGTACCAGCACTGTGCCTCTTTCTGTCTGGGAAAGGAAATCCTCACAGGGAAAGACAGACCTGCTTTATCCTGCATTATCCTCTCCCTCCTCACACTGCTTGTTTTCTCCCTTATCCCCGTGCATGGCAGCCAGAAGCAGCATGGATGTGACAGGCATTTTCCTGCAGCAGAGTCCTTACAGCATTAGCACGGTGGTTCCTCGGAGCAGCACCCTGCACTGTTCCTCTCATTTTGACCTTCGGATTCCTATTTTTTTTTTCTCCCACCTCACTGCACAGTCCTTTTTTTTTTTTTCCCCCCCCCCCCGCCAACTCCCCTTTTTTTTTTTTTTCTCCCCCCTCACTGCACAGTCCTTTTTTTTTTTTTCTCCCACCTCACTGCACCATGTCTCTCTGACACAGACAGGCATTGCTGAGTAAGTCTGGCACCCATGCTGACACACTCTGTGCCTTGCATGGCTCTCTGATTAGTCTGATCAAGTATGCAAGAACACACTTTAAAAACATGAATCCCCACACTGACAAACACAAGATTTATTAAGCTCAACCACAGGCCTTAGAGAAGAGAGAACAGCCACTGCTGATTTATGATAAATAACAAAATTCTGATAGGAAATCACAAGTGGCTTTTCTCTCTAAATAAAGCATCTCAAAGCATTTGTTATGAATCCAGGCTGAGCGTGTTTTACTCTGTGTCTAACATCAGGGCTCTCTTCAAAAGAACTCACACAAAACAACTTGCTATGACATTTATAAAATGGGCTAATCAATTTGAAGTCAAACCACATTTCTTGCTACACCAACTATCTCCTGGTAACAAAGCCTATAATCATTTATTAAAACCCCAATCTTCCATGCTCCGTACAAAGCGTGGAACAAGCAGGGAGAGCAGCCCACAGAAAGCAAAGTGATTTCTTCACAGGACTGGCACTTCCTGAACTGCTCCACTCCCTCCAGACAGCTCAGAGCCATGTTTTCCTATTAAGTGCTGCTGAGGCCAGCCGGTTGGGGTGCCTGAGCCATACCCAAGAGAGGCCTGTGCTGGCAAATTACCAGGAGCCAGATGGCAACACTTAATGTGCACAAAACTGCTAAGACTGCAGCCATTTCTTGCCTTGCTGCTGATGTTCCAGCTGCTTGAGGAGAGGCCACTGCATCCAGGTGCATCCCACCCCAAAGCAGGCAGCCAAGAGCTCCTGGGCAACTTGGGGAATGTCCCAGAAAAACCCCACCAGCTACACCAAAGAAAAGAGGTCCCTCTCCTTTCATATCCTCCATATCCTGGGCTCTCAGGCCCTAAGCAGGCGGGAGGCCAGCGCTGCAGAGCACACACCTCGCTGCCTTCTACGCAAGCTCAGAGCTCAGCTGTCACAGGCTCATCAGCCTCAGCAGCAGCAGCAGCTGCAGGTTCCTCCTGCTCCCCAAGGCAGGTTTTAAGCTTGTTAGAAAGGTGCGAGCAAGAGGGATTTTCATACTCTGCATATTGATATTAACTGCTCAGGCCAAATGCTGTTAGATCAGAGGAAAGTTGGCAGTTTTGTTCCAAAGCAGGTTAAAATTATAAAACCCAACAAATTAAAAACATGACATTATCTGGCCTTTCTTGTAACTTGCTCCCTGAATCCTCTCCCATTTGTCCTTCTTCTCCATAGCCTTTAATGCGAAATTGCATCCCACAGGAAGGAGAGGAAAAAAAAAAGGAAAAGAGGAGTAGGCTTAAATCTGAAGAAAATCATGTTGACTTGCCCCACACCTGTCATCTGCTGAAGTGGCTTTTCTGGAGCACTGCACTCTATCTTTGGCTGATAGGCAGTGCCGTCTGGCTTCCTCCTCCCTGCTTTCCTCTTCAGCAGTAAGGCAAGAACATAAAAATACACACAGAAATCCAGTAAACCCTTCCCCGTGCTGCCTGTGCGCCTTCCCCGACAGACAAGTGATGGCATCGCTGTAACTCACCTCCAGCTCCCCATGGCTTCACTGCACCATGTCACAGGAGCTTCAGAGGGCAAGGAGCAACTCCTTCAACTTGTACAATAATGCACCTTGCACATCTTATAAAGTAACAACAGCAACCGATCCCTTCTCCTCAGCTGTGCCCCACCTCTCCCATGGTGCTCCAAAGCCAGTATTTCCAGGGATATACTGGCTAACAGCAGTGACTGCAGCCAGCCTCTCCAGCAAGCCTTGCAGCGAGCTGTGGTGGGACTGCACCCCAAAATGCTCCAGGGAGAGTGGAAGAGCCCATATCACTAGAGAGAACCTGTGAGCCCCACACTCTGAACACCCTACTCACCTCTGTGCAATTTGCATGGGTTCCCCATCTTCAGGCACATCCTCTGCAGGCAGTACCTGGGAGGGCTGGAAAGGGAAATTCTGGTGTTATATAAAACAATGTGCACAGCTGACTGGGGTCTGCTGGGTCATTGGATTCTGTCCATGGCATTGCACCCAGTCTGCTGTATATTTTTATCTGAAAATGGCTCAGTATCCATCCTGAACTAGTCAGCTTTTTCCCTCCATTCCTGCTTTTGGCGAGGTACTCCCTGCAATAAAGCCTGGCAGTACTTTTTTTTACCTTGCTGCCTAGACATGTTCCTGGACAGTCCATGCCCATCCACTCTTTCCAACATTGCCATCATCTTCCATGCTCTCTGCCTGTTCTCAGCATCCACCTCATAGCTTTTCTCCACCTTCACCTGTGCTGAGCTTGAAACAACCCAAGGTTTTTAGTGTCCCCTGCAGTCCCCCAGGTATCCTAACAGCCCTCACCTACTCCACTTTAAAACTTATTTTCCTGAGCCAGAATGACCTGATCAACTGGTACAGCTGATGCCTGACCATGAGAAGCACTTTTCTGAAATTTCCTAGAGATAAAATCTGTTGCATTTTTCTTGCCTGGGAAATCAGCTGTCCCATCTAAGGAGGGGAACAGATTAACCTGTACAATCTACAGCTGGAAAATCTGTGTGCATTTTATCCCATTTTTCATTTAGCTCTACGACTTCACTTATTCTTTCCTTTAAAATTTGTTCAAAAGCCTTATGCACTGCTGAGGTCAGGCTAACATGCCAGTCATTACCCAGATCCCTTTCTTCTTCTGCAGTGTACACGATACACTTGCCATCCTCTAATCAGGTGGAATTACAATGGTTTATTAGCAGTCCTTGCAGTCAGGCCTACAATTTCTCATGCTAGGTCTCAAAGAAACACAAGGAGTTTTCCTCCCCCTTCCTTGAGTCTATCAAATGCTATGAGCTTGATTTCCACCAAAGGGTTCAACTTCGATCAGCTCCACCCCTGGATATACTTCCCCAGCAAGTTCCAAATCAAGGCCTCTCCTGTCAAATTTCTCTAACATGACTCCAACCCCCAAATATCCTGTTTTATCTATGCTTTCTTTACTTCTTTGCAGCCTAGCTCATCATTAACATAAAATACCACACCTCCTCTTTTATTTTTATTTGTCTTTGTCATGAATTGTGCATTTCCTAACAATGCCTCTGCCCCGGTCATGAACACTCATCCATGTTTCTGTTTTTCCTTGTACATCTGTTATAAAATATGCCACTAATTCAGGTCACCAGACTCTAAATCTCCAGAATTGGATCTTTTCCCTCTGAATCTTTTAAACACCAAGAGTTCCCTAACCTTATCTGAAAGGCTCTGAAAAAATTGATTCTATTAGCACTGAAGTTTATTAGTGCAGGTTCACAGGCTGTGAGATCTCCCGACAACCAGGATTTGCTCTGTGCAAACAACCCCTGGCTGTGGGAGGCAGTGGCAGCAGTTGACTGCTGCCAGGGTGGAAGGTCTGTGCCCATTCCAGGTGAAGGTTTCAGGGCAGGAGTACAGGCAGCCTCCCTCAAGCACATCATTTGCACCTTCATTACACACATGGCATGAGGCCATGTCCTTTCTCAAGGACAGTTTTGAGTCCTCAAGCGTGGTTTCTACACTCAGCATAGTCTAAGATCTCCCACCAGCCAAGCAGCCCTGGTGGCACTGGGGGTGCCCCAGGGCAGCACAGGGTCTCCAAGAGACGCAGCAAGGTGGAGACATGACAGCTCTGGGCCCCTCCTTTGTCACTGCCAGTGGAATTGTATTTGATAGAGGGAAAAAAAATGGAGACAAGGCACAAGCAAACATCAAACATATCGATTTTGCAAGTAAATCACCTGCTCTGGCCTCAGTGTGCGACTGCACAGAGAGGCGAGAGAAAGGAGCTGCCTCTCATGCTGGGTGTGATAAAACAGATGAAAAGGCATTTAGAAAATATTTTCTCTTGTGTAAATAGAAGACAGGCAAATTTTGGGCTAGGGTTGAAATTGTAAAGTCTGTTTCCCCTCCCTTAATTTTTCACCTTAAAAATATCAAAAAGGCTACATCTCTCAGCTATGGCTCTGAGACAGCTCCCATGGTCAAGAGGAGTAGGTTACAAGTAACCACTCAGCACCACTAAAACCTCTTTTCTCCCCAAGAATTAATTAGGTATTAGCATTAAACAGATAATATTTTTAAAAATACCACACAATTTTCAGTACTGATTAAAAGTTCATGCCCTTCCCAGCTGCTGTACATTCCCAAGGGCTTTAGAGCACACATCCACAGACCTCCAGTCACCCCAATCTTCCAGTATAATGACACCTTCATTTCCAGAGGAAAAGCTACAGAAAAAAAAGTGCAGTTTGCTTTAAGAACCTCTCAGGTCTTTTGTATCTATCCTAAGGAAATGAAAAAGGGCCCAAGTCAGTTCCTTTCCTCTGCAGATCACCTCTAAGGCTTGTTTAAATCTCCATCTGCTAAACCCGAGCCAAAGCACTGTCATGAAAAGTCACATTTCAGCACAGGCTGCTCTGCTCTTTTTCTGCAACCAGAAAATGCAGACATGACGTTTTTCCTAAGTGTTCAATATTACAAGACAGAATATAAATATCACAAAACAAGTTAAGTATCTTTCTAACACCAGGGTAAATGATCAAATACACTTGAAAACAGGAACAACAGAGCCAAGGCTTCAGTCATAGAGAAGATAAAGTTATACAATGATCCGGGAGTGAAGTCATTATGAAAAATGAGGGTTGGAAAAGGCTGACACAAACCTAAAATACAGCAGTAATAAATACTTCATCTGACTAGCAATCTGTTTAAACTTAGCAGTGACAGAAAGCTGCCTTCCGCTCCAGCAGGAGAGCCCTGACAGAGACAGAGGCTGACACCTAGTGTCTAGCACACCCGAGCCAAAGAGAAGGTGCCCAACACCAGGACAAGGACAGGGAGCACCACCGTGGTGACAGATCACCAGGGCAGGCAGAAGATGCCTGTGACCACACAGAGCCTCTCCCAGCCGCAAGGGAGAAGAGCACTTCCAAGGGTGAAGCACTTACAGATGCAGATAAACATGGAGGGGCAAACAGGAAAGGCTGCACCACAACGACAAACCCACATCTCTGTCTGCAAAGGGAAACCCAGAGCTCCCCACATACCCAGAGGTTTATAAACCAGAGCTGGTGGTCAGCATCACCTCTGTGTCCTCTGCCTTGACACATTGCCAGGCTGCACCCTTCTGAGAAGGATCAGTCAGATGTGTTGGTCTCTGGAGCACTAATGATGACTGCCAGGCTGCTCAATGGCCCCTATCTTGTGAGAGCTGGCTGTCAGCCTGTACACTTCTCTCCTTTCCACAGTAACCTGTGTGGCTGGGGGAGGAAGTCCCTAAATTTAGGAGGGGCATTAAATAGCAATGCCTGCTTTGCAGAAGGGACTGAACCATAACACGGACAGAAGGGCATGGCTGCTCAACCTCTGCTCAGTGGCAAAGCTCTTACCTGGCAGTAGCTGGTGGTCGGTTCATCATCAGAAGTGGAGTTCTTCTCTTCTTCCATGCTGTGCCCTGGACTCTCTGCCTCCCTCCTCTTTGAAGGGTGGAGCCAGGTGATGTTTTCAGACCCCTGTCCCTCTGTGTCTCCATCTTCTGTACCATCAGCAACCCCATTCTCCCTGCTTATCTCCTCTCCTTTCCCAAGCTCGTTTTGGCTCAAGGAAGAACTGGGCACAACTGGGTTACCAAACTCCTTCTTATGCAACAGCTGCCTCTGAGCCTGCTTCAGGCTCTTCTGGTAAACCTCCAGCTGACACAAGATGACTTTGGTGTACTGGTTGGGGTCCACCCCTTTGGGGCAGAAGGGGATGCCCCAATAATAGTGCACTGTATCTCTTGCCTCCTCCTGTTTGTGCTTCTCCTCCACAGTCAGCATGCAAAGATCCGGGGTACTGCCAGGCCCCTCGTTCTGCTCTGCTTGCTCTGTGGAAACACAGACCTTGGCAGTGTGCCCAGGCTGTGAGCTGTGTTTGGTACCTGCTCCTCCACCACTCCTCCTGGGGCTGTCACACTGTTCTGTGGTCCTGCTCTTCCAGAGTGTGGCTGAGCTCCCAGCACCAGCTTCTCCCATGGAATGGCCAGTGCAGGGCAGGAGCTGCTCTTTTGGTTCCTGGCCTGCTGTTTCAGAAGAGCTGGAGGGGCTGGTGAACAGTCTCCGAGGTGTCAGGCGCCAGGAGCCTCCTGAAGCCACCTTGCCAAAGGTGGGACTCAAAGACATGAAGTCTTCTCTCAGAGTGCTGGGTAACATGTTACTCGAATCACTTTTTGCTGGTGAGGAAGACTTTTCACTTGACCTTGTCACTGGCTGGCCCTTCCCCGGAGACACGATTATGCTGGATACTAGTGAGCTTTCAACGATTTCCTGGCTTAACCTCCTCAACACTACCAAGGGGCTCCGGGCGACATCCATCTGTCCATTCCCATCAGCTCTGGAGCTCTGTGAGTGGGAGCTGCAGTCAGAGGGAGGGGTGTCAGGGCACAACGCCAGGCCTCCCAGGATCTCAGAGCCTTCTTTCTCAGCAGGCTGGCTTTGGCCCCGTGAATCTAGTGCTTCCAATGACAGCTGAGGAGATGCAGTCGACGAGTCTGAGGGCTGACAGCTCTGAAAAACAAAAGGTTCACTCTCCTACAGACGTGTTCTCTATCAGCACAGCACAACCAAGGGCTCCCCCAGCACGCTGGCAGCCGTCACCTGGACTGCAGATCCCCCTATCCCAAATCAGAACTCTGTACCCCAAAACAGGGACAGCTGGGGTTAGACTTCATGTCCCTCTCACTAGGAACAGTACAAAGCAACTACTCTGCAGCTGCTGTCATTCCAGTTTGTGCTGGGAATATCTATGCCCCCCAGTAAAACTTTCTTTTGTGCAGCATGGTAAAACAAGCACAGACAGCAATGTTGCTCAAGAACCCCAGTGAGCCTCTTCACAGAAGTGCACTTACACTAAGGCTCTCAGCAATGGCCTTCCTCAAGAGCTCCTCCTCTTCCTCTTCCTGACAGTTCACTTGTCTAGCCTCTTGCTCACTCATTTTCAGGGCCAGTGCAAATTGTTCCTCTTCAGTCATCTCTACAGCAGAAGAAACAGGATAATGTCAAGTCACAGCTGCAGGTGTATGTAAACACTCAGTGAATATCCAGCATGTAGGGAGAAATGGGTGAGAGTCCCACCTTCCCAGGAGGAATGCAGAGAAAATCATCTAAACCTCAGCTGTCCTGGAAAGGTGTCAACAAAACTGGAGCAGGCAACACTAAATGAGAAGGGTAACTCAGGTCAGGAACTTCACCTCAGGTTTCTACAGCAATCTAAGCTCCCATTCCCTGAGTATATTAACTGCAACATGACATTTTATTTGCCATCAAACAACACACACTGCAGCTGCAGAATGCATGTTGAAGGAGAGAGGAAAAGGACAGATTTCTAAAGTGTGCTCATTTTTGTATCGGATAGGCTCAGCAGCAAGGTAGGATAAACAACACATCTTTAAGACACTTTTTTACTAACCAAGTAGCACACCTCACTGTCTTCTGACACAGATACCTGCAATACCACAGGAGACCTATCCAAGAGAAAAAGAGCTACATGTTTTTCACCCCGAGCCTCAGGTGGAAAGCTCTGTGGAGGATAATGTTACTTGCTTGGTGGTATTATAGAGGATATTTCACATGCATACATCCCCCTTCTGCTCACATCACCACTCCACTGCATCACTAAGTCAGTCATGCATGGGAAACAGGTTTCCTACAGTTGTAACTGCTATTTCAGCAGAAAATTTATTCCTGAAATATTCCTCGCTCCAATCAAACCAAAAGTCTAGACTGGCTACATAGAAACAAAGCAGTTAGTTACTTTGGAAAACACTTATTTACTTAGATTCAATCCAACACTTTCACTCCGCTTAAAATATACAATGCCTGCAGAATGGAGTGCAGCTTGAAAAACAACTCAACAGCACTCTCAGGAGCTGAAAAAAATACATCTTCTCACTCGAAACAAATTGACAGATTTCCTTCAGAACCCGCTCCCTCCTCCAGGCAGAATCCTGCACGCGCCATCTCATGCATGAACCGAAGGCTCACGCTCTCCGACGGGCTACAACATCTTTAAGACATGCCATTTGAACAGGGAGGCCGCCCAAGCACAAAACATGCCTTCACTGCAGCCAGCTCCAGAGACAGGCATTTCCCTGGATAAAGATGCATTCACAAGTTGCAGGCTCCCATTTTCTATCCCATCCTCTCCCCACCAGCTGCCACCCAAACGCAGCAGTGCAGCCGTGCTCTGGCTGTACCGCAGCCTGTCCATGACAGCACTGCTGCAACCAGGAGCATCCACAGAGCAAAGCAGAGCTCTGCCCTTCCCCCAGCTCCTGGATGATGGCAGCCTTGTGCTCCCTCACCCAAGCAGGATCTGAAGCATTTTTGGACTGATTACCTTCAGATTCCTTTATGTGTCCTACTAAAACAGCACTTAGCTTCAGGTTGTTGGTTTGGGGTGGAGTGGGGGATAATTCCTTTGAAAATTAAGAAAGGGGTTGAAGGGAAAGCAGACTGCAGTGCTCTCAGGGCTCGTGGGGATCTTTTGTCCTTGGACAAAGTCACTCTAAGATGTTACAGCCAGGAGGGACCAGGGCAACATAAAAAAAAAAGCATTCTTTATTGGAAAGCACAGTCCAGTGTATGGAGAAAGCTCCCAGCCCCAAGAACAGCAGCATTAAACAGCATATCGCAGAGTCAATTAGGTTGGAAAACACCACTGAGATTGAGTCCAACCTTTGACCAAGCACCACTGTGTCATCCAGACCATAGCACTTAGTGCTACATACAGTCTTTTCTTTTCCCATAACACCAAACACCTTCCAAGCATTCAGAAAGTGTGTGCTGATTTGTTTTCCTGCCCAAACCATCACAGCAATCAGGCTAGATCCTACAAACTCAGACATGTGCAGGAAAACTGGTGCACATGATCAGCACCCTGCAACGCACGACTTGCCACGTGCTTCAAGAGGGGCCTGAACATTTGCCAGTTCAGGCTATCAACATCCATGAAGCTTAATAAAAAGAAACATTTTTTGGTGAGTTACTGCTGTACATTTTGTTTTCTTCTCCCTCTCTGGCACAGCAATTTCCCCTCTGGGGACAGGGAATGTGCCAGACAAATGCTGCCTCTGGCAAAGAAACCAGTGACAAACAAGATGCACTTAGTGCATGTTCCAGTTGAGTAGGTGCTCTGGAGATGGGGAAAACTCGAGTTTAAATCCACCTGGCATTACTATGGGGAGAGCAAAGAGCAGCTCTGCTCATGCCTTCCAGCAGACCTGACCTGCTTTAAGTGAAGCTGACGGGTACTTCATGCTCCAGGACTGATCACTTCTCAGCACCGTGTGTTTTATTAAACTTGATGCTGATTGCAGCTGTCATAATTTAGGATGATTAGAAACCCAGAGCGCTGCGTTAGCCCCCGACCACTGTGTGCAAACAGAGCTGGGGAGAGAGCTCAGAGCATGTGGCAGGGGCTCTACAGATCCCGGGAGAAACGACCCCTCTCCATCTGGACCGATGCTCAGCTCACACTCATCACTCGCCTGCCTTGCAGGAGCCCATTCCCGGGCGAAGCACCAGCACTGGGAACTCAGCATCTCACACTCCAAAATCCTCTCGTCACAGGTCCATCCCAACGCGGCAGGAAATCCCAGCGCCCCTCTGGGGACCAGGGCATCCAAGAGACCCGCAGATGGGAAGGAGGGGTCAGAGAGAAACTGGTTTTTAAGATACGGCAGCCCTAAACAAATTAAACCATTTCAGAGCCTTTTTAAATGCTAATATGGCAATTTGCAAAGTGATTTATGTTCCATTTTGACATTTGCAAAGTGAATTAAATGCAAAACCCCACTAGTTGTAGTTAAAACACTTAGTAATAAGAGATTTACTCAAAAATAACAGAAATGCGGGATCTCAGTATTTTTACATATCCGAAGTGCAATTACAGTAAAAACATTCAAATGTGCTTTAAAGCACTGACTTCCTCTGGAAAAAGAGAGAGACTTCTTTAGGTTTTGTATTTCCATTTATCCTGTCAGGATGAAACGTCACAGATATATTTTAGTTATGGCTCTAGGTTAAAATGAATAAAACCACAACAAAGCAAAAAAGGGAGGATACGCTTTATAACGAGTGCCTGCCAATATCTGAAATTTTCCAGTTTTGAGGAGAAAGAACTTGCTCTACCCAGAAGCACCCAATCTTTACAAAAGACCAATTTGCCTCGCAATTCAAAGAATTTATTTAAAGACACTGGGAAAAATAATTACTATTTCAAATCTTAATTTGCCTAAAAGCAAACACTGAAAGTCTAATTATAGCTTCCCACAAATGAGAACAGCCCCACCATGACACGTGCTTAAATAAGCCCCTGCTCTCCGACCGTACGGTGCCAGGCACCCCCAAACTCAGACGAGCACACTAAGCAACAAAAAAAGGCAGCTTTTACCCCAGGAAAAGAAAAACTATTATTAATAATTTCAACATCTAGAAACACAGCAGAACTCCTCCGTTATACAACGTCTGGAGAGCCAGCCCTGTCTCCTGTGGATTTTCTGGAGCACACTGAACACCTTTTGCACAGCACCAGCTCCTGAAACCCTACATGTTCAATGATGCAACGAGGACATCCAACTTCAGCAGATCCCCGCTCTTACCACCATATGCTTGGTCACATTTTAGTGGCATCTCCAAGGGGGGTTTCAGCTTTAATTTGGTGCTCTGTTTCCTTTGGGAGAAAAAGAAGAATAAGAAAAAGAACTCTTTCCCCATCTCTGACTTTGCTATCTTACTTGTTCGACACAGACATGCACAGTGGGTTGCAGCTCCCACAAAGAGCTGGGTTGTTCTGTGCTATGGCCTTAGGCCTCTATTAAAAACAATTTAATTCACACAAGCCCTGTGAGGACTGACAAGCCCAACTGCTGCTGGTTGTGGAGCACTGGTGTGCTCCATTTTGTTCAGTGATTGCTTTGGGTTTTGCAGGAGGCAACATTTCTCCCATTTTAAAAAGTCCTGAATTTTATGTGCTGGAGGGACTACTGCCTCACAGAGCACAGGAACACGAGTGGGCACCCTCTGGGGCCTGGCTGCTGTAACACGTGGGGCTGTACAGGGAGCAGAGGTATGCTTGCCATGCTCAGTGGGCCCTTCTGCCTGTACATCAGAATATGAGCAGGAACATCCCAGCCTTTAGCATCTGTTCACAGACTTCTTGTCCATGAATGCATTTAATCCCTTATTAAAGCTGTTGATACTGACCTCTCCACAACCTCCTGTGACACAAACTTCCAGGAGTTCACCCCATGCTGTGTGAAGCATTAGTGTCCTTCACCTGTTTTAAACCTGTCTATTTCTTGCTATTTCCACTGCTACACCCCAGGAGCTGGTAAACAACAGCTCTGTGCTCAGCTGAGGCATTGCCTTCCCAATGGAAACTTTGATCCCACCGTTCTCTCCTAACAAAGCAGCCCCAAGCTTTCCAGACTCTCCTCACCAGGCAGCTTTTCTACCCCTTCATGACTTGGGCTGCCCTTCTCTGGATGCACCACTGTGTCCTTGCTATGCAGAGGCCAGAACTGCACACAGCACTGTGACAAGGGTGCACCAACACTTTATGTAACAGCAAAATGACATCAACCAAATCCCTGGTTCTTAACACCCTTCCTCATGATGCCCAACGTTGCTGGTGCTCTGGCTGCCCCCACACTTTGAGCTGATGATTTCAGAGAACTGTCAGCTGCGACTCAGAGCCTTCCTGAGCGGCAGCTGTCGGGTCAGAGCATTGTGATGTTTCAGGGACAGACAGGAGCAGAGGGGCCTGGACAGGAAAGCAGTTTGTGACTGACGGCGCTTTCACATCAGCCTCAGACAGTTTTGAACCCGGTGAGGTACCAACACCCTCGCACATTTTTTTGGAAGTGCAAAATTTAGCCCTGTGAAGGGTCTTTTCTGCATCCCCAGCCATATCACAGCCTTTCTGCAAGGGAAATAATCTTTAACACAAACAGCAGAAGCTGCTCGGCACCAGACAACTTCCCCAGCCCCACAATCAAGACATACGTGCAATTTTTCTTTTAGCAGCAAACTTTGTTCGATCCAGCTGCTTTGTTCTCTTCTTTTGCAAGCCACTCTCTTCCTTTGACTCCTGCTGCAATGGAAAAGAACATGGTGAGTGCATGCAATATGTAAGAAATACTACCAGCCCCCTCCCCCCAACTACTCAGACACAAACACTGGTTCAAGAACAAGCGTCTATTTGTGTGAAATTTGAATTTCAAACGTAATTCAAACACATTCTGTAACTATTAAAAGCTGTGTGATAAGCATAATGAGCAAAAAGAGTTACAGACTGACATAAACAGAGAAGTAGGAGAGACAATAGACTTCATGCCAGTCACCACCATGCACTGCACCTGCTACCCATGATTTTAGAGAGAATTTGTTTGGCCTTGCTAAAACATTGATATTTGTAAGCACTCAAAAGAGAAGCAGAACCTTTTTATAACTGAGCATCACACACCTGCAAGCCAGGACTGTTTCCTGCCATGCAGCTTCTAGTGCTATGCCCAGGCAATTTCAGGTGATCCAAACTAGAATCCCTAGCCATTTTTGGCGACCCACACCAATGCACCCTGAGGGCAGGAGGGCCAGCTGTACTTCCTCCTCATGCTATTCTCTCATTGTATTCATAGAATCAAAGAATGGTTTGAGTTAGAAGAGACTTTAAAGATCATCCCATTTCAACTCTGTCATGGGCAAGGACACCTTCCACGAGATCAGGGTGCTCAGAGCCCCATCCAACCTGGCCTTGAACACTTTGAGGGGCATCCACATCTTCTCTGGCCAGTATTGCCACAAGTATTTCACTTTTGAAACTTGAATACTTGAGAAACTTGTTGTCTTGAGGCTCCCTGGAACAATACTCCCACGAACAACTTAAATGTGTGCTGCTTTAAGCACAAGGACTGCAGCACAAATGGGCACAGGCTTAAATGACACAAATTTCTGCAAGTTGCTGTCCTAACAGCTTAGGCGAAGGCACACACATTACCCAAGGCTGGCACTGGACCCCTTCCAATTTGTCTCTCTAAATCAGGTAGGATTAGAATCAAATCTAGTGTTTCAGGCAGAGACCCACGCCTAGCCAGGATGGGCTTTGCACTGCTCCCTCTGCAGCTACACTGAGTTTTGCTGCCCATGAGACACATGGGCCACATGCTTGTGCCTCATTCCACCTCCTGTGCCAAGAGGAGGGCTCAAGGAGGGGCACATGGCTTGTGCTACCTTAACACAAATGGATGCAGTGATTACTTTCGAGTGTCATCCATTTTTTTTGTCCTTTGCTCATGTTTCTGAACCTGTGAAGTCCTTCAGACTGCACCTGTGTGCTGAGTTTTGTTGAAGACATCTCTGGTTTTAATGTTATCTGTAGATTTTATTAATCTATATACACCACTTGCTCCCTCTTTCAGATCATTAATGAGGATGTTAAAAGACACACAGACCTAATATTGATCTTCTTGGCCTCAGCTTTACATCTCCCTCAGATGAGCCTCTCCTTTGTTCATCAGCAGCTCTTACTGACAGTCTTTTAGCAGGATTTCAATCCAGGAATGTTGCTATCCAGACCAAATTAAATTATTTATCCAACTAAGATTTTGCAAGACATACTATTAGGTGGTTTCCTGAAACCTTAATACATTACAGCTTTTACATGCCCTAATACCTACACCATTCCTCACTTCCACTGACTTAAGAATCACCTCACAACACAGCAGCAATCATGCTTGGCAAGTCCACACACACTCATGCTTGTGCCTAAGGGTTTTTTTCTAAGTGATTCCTTCTCTTCCCCACACAGACTGGTTTAGGTATCCCCTTTCCAAGATCTGCCACTGTGTCTCCAAAAGGCTGCTTCACATCCAGAGTCTCTCTTCCTAGGAGATGGATCCTAAGCTCCTGCTCAGGAGGTGAAATCCTCTCTCTTCCATGGCCCTGGCATAGTGCCCCTCTCCACAGTTTTCCATAAACCATGGGACCTCCCACCCCAAACTGCCTGGCCTTGGTCTGCAGCAATAGCCCCACGCTGACCTCATGGGCTGTTCACAGTTCAGGGGACAGGGAACAGCCCATGGGATTGCACCAGGATTGCACTAGGATTATACCCTGGAGGAGGTTCAGCAATAGCTCTCCTTCCCTCCCCCAAAACCCTGCCTAACAATGCTAAACCCAGCCCAGCTTAAAACAGGGGCAATTTAATCCTAACAGGCTCTGTAAATCCCCAGCTCTTCTCTCTAGGCATCAATCTTCCCCTCATCACTCCTGCACTTGCTGGAAGGTCAACCCTGACACTCATCTGCAGCTTTCTTCCAGGGCACGGATGTGATTTATGAGCACACCAAACTTTCCACGGCTGTGAGTGCCTGCTCTGTGCACAGAGACACAACACCCACCACGGGACAACGTGGGGCTCAAACACCTCCAGGGCTTCCAAGGGGAACAGAGTGCCCGGCGCTGGACGCGCTGCCCGGATCCATGACACAGCCAAGTACGTGCCTCGGTTCCCTGTGCTGGTCCTGAAGAATCTCGACATTTACATCAGTGGCAGGAGCAAAATTATTGCAGGACACGTGTTGTACGAAGCTCATACATTCGAGAAAGCTGTTTAAATTGCTCAGCAGCGTTCTACTGAACAGCCACGGTACAGTGAACCGCTGAAGCAAATCCAATTAATCCTGATGGGCCAAAATATATACACACATCTCAATTCCAAGAATTCTTAAATCTTTTTTATTTTTAAACCCAAAAAATAAAACATACCTTTTAATTAGGATTTATGGCTGTTTGTACCTCTGCTGGGAGAGAGCCCCACAGGCCCCAGAGTGCTCTGCATAAATGCAGGCGGGGATGGTAGAAACAGAAGGGGCCAAGAAAATTCAGAGAAGACAACAGGGCTTGCTCCTCCTGACCCAACCTTTTAATGCACTTCTATCTACAAGGATAATAGGAACTCAAGGGGCCTCTCAACCAACTGCCTCTCTAATAAGATCACTAGTCCAAAAATAATCTTAATCAATTAAAATATTCCCAAACTGCAGCCAATACTCTTAGTTACAAGGTCATCTCCAACACACATATCTTCCAAGGGAAACTAATTATTATAGTGAAGGCAAGGTAGGAACTGCACACCTCTGCTCAGTGCCAGTCAGGAGAGCATCCCTCCTCCTTTGCTGTCAATTCAAGGCATAATGGCCAGAAGGAACCCAAATTCTCTTCCTGTGTGTCAGGCTCTGCACTTTAATTTATGATGCTCTCTTATGAGCAATTTCACTGTCAGCATTATACACAGATGAAGAAATAGACAGGTTTCCAAAGCCTTCCACACATTTAGTGGAAGGCAGCCACTATTCTTCTTCCTTGTTTTTGTAACCTGCTTGGTTTCGCCAGACAGCAGGAAATCAAATTCCCATTTTAAAAATGCTTTTGCACATACTTAAGAGAACCTGACTCTGCCAGCAGAAACAGATACAGCTCCACTCATTTCTAAAAGCCCATAAATGGAAGCCAGTAGCCAGCATCCCACATCCTGCTCCCTCAAATCCACATCATAAACCACAGAAATCAGCTTCTACTGACTCAGGGAAGAAAAGGCTACAGCAGAATGTCTCCACCCCTAACAGTGCAGACTGCAAAGTCAAAAGGTCTGAGTAATTTTACTGCTCAACAGCAGTTGGGACCATCTAACAATAGGGCACAGCCAAACAGCACACATCCTGCATGGGAAATATGCAGATGAAAACCAGACTAATTTATTTTTAAAAGCCAATTAGATGTTGGAATTACCATGTTTGGCTCTTGCCAAGGCTGCTGCTGAAATTAATATCACACCCTACTTTATTAGTCTCTGACTTCAGTTCAGAATCTGTTTCAGCTTTGCTCTTTCAGCTCATTAGAACAAACCTGCTGGAAGGGGAGATGAACAACAAGACACAATGGGGCTCATGCCAGGATATGCAGCTCCTGACACAGGGAGAGAGGACTCTGTAGGAAAGAGGGCTTTTACTGGGCTGTGAGGAGCCTGGATTCAGATCAATCTGATTTTCAACAAGTGAGCTCAGCAGAGCCATGAAGCCTCCTCCAGAACCAACTCACGTTGCATTCTCCTCTGGGAGATGGAGGCACTGGGTCCCTTGGCGCCAGCAGAGCCCATGGAGACAGCAGGGCACTGCAGAAATACTCCCATGTGGCTCTGCTTCGCTCCGATGGTCAGTGGTGTGAGGTGGCATCCTGGGATTAAGTTATTTTTATTCCTAGTAGCTGGTGCAGTGCTGTTTTGGATTTAGTACAAGAATAATGTTGATGGCACACCAATGGTTTAGCTGGTGCCAAGCAGTGCTTACTCTAAATCAAGGATTTTTCAGTTTCCTGTGCTCTGGCAGTGAGCAGGTGCACAAGGAGCTGGGGGAACTGGGCAAAGGGATATTCCACAGCACAGAACCTCATGCCCAGAGTATAAACAGGGGAAACTGGCTGGGAGACACCAATTGCTGCTCAGGGACTGGATGGGCATTGGTGAGTGGGTGGTGAGCAACTGCATTGTGGCACTGGTTTCTCTTGGGTTTTACTCATAGAATCATGGAAAGGTTTGGGTTAGAAGGGACCTTAAAGATTATCTCATTCCAACCCTCCTGTCCTGGGCACTTCCCACAAGACCGGGTTGCTCACTGCCTGGCCTCGAACACTGCCAGAGATGAGGCATCTACAGCTTCTCTGGGCATCCTGTTCTGGTGCTGCACAACCCTCACAGTAAAGAATTTCTTCCATATATCTAACCTAAATTTCTCCCCTTTCAGTTTGAACCCATTCCTCCTTGTCCTATCACTACAGTTCCTGATGAAAAGCAGTTCCTCTCTCCCTTCTTTTCATTATAATTATTCTTGATATTATCATTAGGATTATTAATAGTATTATTATATTTTATCTTGTTTCAATTCTTAAGCTGTTCTTATCTCAACCCACGTGATTTACTTTTTTTCCCCACAATTCTCTTCCTTACCATGGGGTGGGAGTGAGCAAGCAGCTGCCTGATACTTAGCTGCTGGATGGCATTCAACTATGACAGGTGGGCACTGCCATCCTGGCTGTGACATTTCCAGTGCCATCTTCTCCATACCAAGATGTCCCTCAGGCCATGCCTGGTCCTGAGGTGAGTGTCCACTGTCACAGATGATAGAAACAGGATAGGGCAGTGGCTGGATATTAGCCAATGCCTAAACACACCTCCCTCTGCACCACAGCCAAAATCTGATCTGGAACATCAACACATGCTGCTGATTACCCCGACTGTGAGTATCTCCAAACACAGGAACACTCAGGCAACGGGATGTTCCACACTGAAGGGAAGACAGGCCATGCAGAAATAGATGGCACCATCACCCTGGAGTCTTGTCATATGTTCCCCGAGGGCTGGCAGAGATGATGGATCTGGCAGAAAGAGCTTGTAAGACTTGATGCCAACTTTGTAAGTGCAGGCAGGTACTCTCAAAGCTCCCAAAGGATCTATCCAGGCAAAAGACCTTTCCAAAAGGTCCCAGACCACATCAGCAGCATGTGAGGATCAACTGCACTAAAGGCTGCAGATCAGTCTAACAGGTCAGCACAACTTTTGGGCTGTGCTCAGAGTTCATGCTTGGCCAGGCCCTGTGCTGAGCAAGAATCATCTTGAAGACACGGCTTCAGAGGTCAAACCAACAGCCAATGCAAGCAGGAGGTTCGGGAGATCAGGAATTGTCACATTCAGAGAGAGCATTGTTGGGCACTGCTTGAAATATTGTGTATTTGTGAATGAACATCCATCTTCTGGCACAGGCAACCAATTCCCTGTGGGATTAAACAGCCAAGGGAGATGGGAACCACTCTACTCATTCGGCATGTCTGCATTTTCAGACACACAGTCTGCACAAAGAAGGTCATCTCCTCTGGTTCCCACAGAGCCAGAGAGACTTCTTATTTTGTCTGACCCTTTCCAAAAAAAGAGAAGTGTTCCCCGAATCCAGGAGTATATATAGCAGAGATCAGAAAGCCTCACATCCAGAAAACCTTTTTCTGATGCAGCTCTGCAGATGCCACAGCATAGACATGAGCAAAGAAAGGGAACTTGGCAAAATAACATGGATGAGCTTGATAATCCAGCATGACTGAAAAATTCCTGGGAGAGGCAGTCTGCCAAAGATCATCAAAAGTGAGAAGCTGGAGGCTTTCCAGGTGCAGCTGCTACAAGATCTGCTGGTCTGGAAGCAGAACTAGGGACTTGTTCTATAGATACCTGCCAAGAGACTGCCAAGGAAGAAAGCCATCGAATCAATGATGCCCAAATTGTCCTTGTAGCTTTTGATTCATAAGGAACCATGTCCTAACAGATGCAAGATTAATTGAGAATATATTGTTCTCTGAAATTGCTATTGATCTGAGCTTCCCACACCTCTTTTTGAACACACAACAAGGTCTTACCAGTGCAAGAACAACAGTTACAACGTCCAAAATTGAAATTCGACTTGATGTACACAGAAGAGCTGAGACAGTTACAGAAGGCAGACAGTTATTTTTTTGAGATCCCAAGTAAATCGGTTTTGTGTTTGATTTTGCAGAAAACAACACGACAAGAGACTGTGGCACTGGATCTGGAAGCTGATGACTCACAGAAAGAGACTGAACTGAATAAATCCACTCATTCAACTGACTGAACTGTTGTCACTTAAACAGAACCTAATTGGCTCTTTAACGGCCTCTCTGAGCATATCCTTTTCTGTAATATGACCGATTATGCCATCAGAATTTATTGTTTATAGACAAACTTACAGAACAGTGAGGGAGCCTAACCTTTTTATAGATGTGTTTTAAGAGACGTTTGTTTCCTCTTTTTCAGATACGTGCACATTGAGATGAATAATTGCAGACAATAACAGGTCCTGATCTTTTATGTACTGCAGCAGCTCTTATAGCTGCTGATTTCTTTTTTCCTTATAGGTTTCACAATAAAGGCCAGTGATGCAGCAGACATCTGAAGTTAACTTAGCATATTGCAGAGCTAAGGGTTTAACCCCGCTGAACTATTACTGCCATATGTTCCATTTCTTTCAGGGAATTTCCCAATGGGAAAGAACTCAGACAATGTGAAGAAAAAACATCCAATATCGTTTGCCCTACAGCTTCTTACTGTTTATTTCTAGTGATTTTCCCCTCCTCACAGGATAATCTCCTTATTGGAGAGAAGCACACTGCAGATGTGGGAGCAAAAGGGACCTGATTTAAGATCTACAGCTTGAGAGTGAACTGAAATGCTTTTGAAAATGGTGGAATTACAAAAAGCAGCTTAGGATCCCCAATCACCAGCAGACAGAGCAAAGCCGTAAGAGTCGCACATAAAAAAACCTGATTGTAATAATTTCCTCTCGTGTACCTCGCTCAGTCAGGCACAGGTTCTGAGGGCTTTGGGTTTCCCCCAGGCAGGAGTTCCCGTGCTCATGCCATGGCCGTGTAACCAACACAGACATTTAAATCTTGAGGGTAATGCCGATGTGCATCAGTCGACGCTGGGGATCAGGGATCTCAGTCTTGATGCCTTAGCCAGGCACTCCCACACCACATTCACCTTTACACCCTTTGGAGCTGGGTTACAAACTCAGGCTCCTGTAATTCAGAATCAGTTTACCAGACACTGCCTGTCTCTGAGCTACTCACAAGCCTGAGTTCTGAATCATTTTCTTATCTATTTGCACATAATACAGAATCATGTTGCTAAGGTTTAGCTGGAAATCAATCAAATAAAAATTATGAAAAAAAAGATTTGTAAAGGGATTGAGGAAAGGTTACTTTTAAATTACATTTCAGATTCAGTTCTGAGAGGATTTGGTTATCAAATCCCAGACTCATAACTCACCCTCACGAAGCACACCATTCATTTCCTAGTCAAATAGGATTTGATTCATCTCATATGTAAGAAAAGGAATGGCACAAGACCCTCTGTGCAAAGCCTGACCCCAGCATGACAGCGAGGGCTGCTCTGGCACTGTCCTGCAGCAGCAGGGCCCAGCCCAGGCTCTGGGTACCCCAAACCCATCACTGACCTCTCCATCGCTGTCAGATATAACAATAAATGCATCCACAAAACTGCGCTTCTTCTTGGCATTGGGTGGATTCCTCTTCTCTTCCTCCTCTTCCTCCCCATCCTGACCTCGAGACTCCAGGCCCTCTGCAGGCTTCTTCCTCCTCGGCATCCTTCACTCTGAAACAGAGGGAAAGATTAAAAGCCATTTGTTTCCTTCTGATTTAGATTTCCCCTAACACTTTTTTTTTTTTTTTGGCTATTTTTAGGCAAAATACCCCAGGCACTGAAACCTTATTACAAAGCGTGGCGGATTTAGTGTTACTGGGAGCCACATGCACCAGTCACCACTCATCTAGTTAAGAACACTTTATTACAGCTGATTGCTAAAAAGGGGTTTCAGGGGAACAGCAACACAGACCAAAGCCACTCAATGCCTTGTTCCAAAGCAATGAGGCTTCCCTCTAAAAGCCCATCAGCAAACTCCTCCACAGCATCACTTCACAGAGGGTCTCCCACCCTCCAACACAACCTCTCCTCCTCAGCCCCACACCTTGACCAAAACAAACCAGGCTGTGGCAGTGGATCAAGCTGACATTTGCACACCAGACCAAGACGCCACCACAGCACAGCCCTTTGTCAGCTTCTGTATTCAACAAAACCAGGGGGAAAGGCATTGTGCATTCAATGATGCTGTCCTGCCGTCTGCACAGCTCAGTGCATGGCTGCTCCAGCACTACAGACAGGGAAAACACAGGCAATGGCAGCAAGCAGGCTGGAAACAAGACAACAGGTTTATCTGGCAGCATGGATTTCTCAATGAGCAGCAGCCCCCGGAAGAGTTCCATCCAGACATGCCCAAAACATCCGCATTAACGAAGGCACTTAAAGAGCAGCGAGCAACCTGCTGAGTGTTATTTCTGCAAACCTGAGTGCATGGAACAACTGAGAGCAGGTGCCCACACAATGCAAACTGGTACTTCAGCATCCCTTCCCTTGGCAGCCCACAGACTGATGGAGAGGGATGCACAGCAAGCATTAGCTGCCTGGATCCAAAAGAGCTCAGAGGAGAGGACTGGGAAGAGGTCTCAGTAAAGGAGAGCAGCAGGATGGCACAAAGTTAAAGCACCCTTTCCTGGCTTGCTGTTTGCCTGGTAGCTCAACAATAACATTCAGTGCTTCTTGAACTGTGATGTAAAAGAGCCTTACAAAGCAGGCTGAGCATGACCAGCTCTGCTGAAGTTCAATTAAACATGTGCAGACAGAGGTTGAACAACAAGCCCCTCGTTCCACATCAGGGAACAGCAGAGCTGGAAATGCAAGTTAAATTGGCCGGTTCCCAGACCAGTGTCCTTCCACAGAATCACTCTGCTTTCCTTCAAGATCACTGAAATAGCTCAGATGTGTGCAAAGATCTAAAATAAGAGTAAGAGAAGATGCAACAGAAATCTTACATCACCCAGGATAGAGCCAAACCCTTCTCTGTAACACCACAAAATTGCAAACAGCCACTGCGTAGAAAAACACTAAGGGAGGCCAAAATCCCCATCAGCGCCGAGAACAGCAGTGCATTGCTCCATCTACAGTCCGAGCAGCAAGGTGAGGAATAACCACGCTCCCTCCCGACGATCTGCAGCCTTCCTTCTGCAAATACATGCACACACACGCCCAGAGACAAAAGGCGATTATCCTGGTGAGTCATGATTTGCACCAAAGGTTTGCTGAGCCCTCTGAAAGCAGAACATTGCACAAATGGGCAGTCACGGTACCAAAGTGACTGCAAGGACCTCTGCAGTCCTCCAGTGTTTGTCTGTTGAGGAATCATAGAGTGGTTTGGGCTGAAAGGGACGTTAAAGATCATCTCATTCCAAACCCCTGCCATGGGCAGGGACAGCTTCCACTATCCCAGCTTGCTCCAAGCCCTGTCCAACCTGGCCTTGGACACTTCCAGGGATAAGGAAGCCACAGCTTCTCTGGGCAACCTGTGCCAGTGTCTCGCCACTCTCACAGGGAAGAATTTCTTCCTAACATCTAATTTAATCCTGCTCTCTGTCAGTTTGGAGCCATTAAAGGAAGGGAAAATAAAAACAAGCACTGCTTTTGGTGAAGCACTGGCTCTCGAAAAACAAAGCTGTTCAGCTCCAGCTAAGTTGAACTCCAGTGCTGTCGGAATATCCTCACTATATGTTCTCCATTTTTTTATCTTTTGCTCCAAATGGTCTCTTTGCCCTCCCTGCTCAGGAAGATGAGCCAAGCCTCACACCCAGCTGCTGTGAGCTGCCCCCACGAAGCGCATCCATGGCGGTGGAGAATGTTCCCTTATCTTTGGAAAACCACTCTCTCATATGCCATGAGGAGCACAGAAGGGTCACTTTGTGCTTTGGAGAGGCAGCCTATAAACCTTCTTACCCCCACAACAAAAGCAACAGCAACAAACAACTGCTGTGCTGCCTTTTTTTTTTTTTTAATCCCTGCTGGTATCACCATCGCTCCTCTGACTCTGCGATACATCTTCTCCTCGGTGCTCTGTGCTAAATAAGAGATCACTGAGAAATATCAGCTGAAGTTATGATGAGTCACCTACCTTCAACATTTGAAGGAGAGAAAAGAGGAGATGTAAGAGATGTAACCACACAACTCCCACAACGCTTCTGAAAATGAAGGGACTTGTGGCAAAGAGAGTCTCTGAAAATGTAACTAAGGGAACAAGACAAGTAAGAGATCACTCGTAGCTGTGCTAGTCTGAGGCTGTGAGTAGGAGAGCAGTAATAGCTTTTATTAGACAAGCTGGTGTAGCTGAAGGAAGACAACACGCATCAGAGCGCAGACCTCCTCTTCAGGAAGCGAAGTTGAGCATATTTTGCTTTTAGCACTCTTGGAAAGGATAGTTGTGAGTGCCTGAGGGGAAGATACCTGCTTTCAGACACAGAAAAAGAAAAAAAAAAGGCCAGAGACTGAATTATCTAAAATTACCTTTGCAGTCCACTTTGCAGACTCATTTTGCAGTTATCCAGATTTTTTTCCAACTCTGAATTTAAGAGAATTTCTTTGTAAACGCTCTGACAGCAAAGGTGACCTCCTGACAAGGAACTCGCACATGCCATGCTTCTCCAGTCACATTTTTAGGGATATCCTTGAAGATCCCCAACTTGTGATTATTTGTCATTTTCCCTCTCATCTATCATTTTGATGAATCAGAAAGCAATTACCGACAGAATAATTCTAAATCTTGACACTGCAGCTACAGACCTGCCAAGCTGTGACAGCTTGAAAAATGCTCGAAAAAACCAAGCCAAAAAAAATGAATGACTCTCATCCCCGGATGAGTTCCTGAGTGGTTGGAGACACAGGCTGTCGCTTTGTAAACAACTCCCCCCACCTCGGGAAGCAGAGGCACGACGCTCCCCGCACTCAGGCGGGTCAGCACCACGCTTCCATGGAAATATCATCCCCAGACCCTGGGCTCGACCCAGCATGCAGGGCCCAGCTGATGCTCCGTGAGCAGGACACGAGGGCTGGCAGCGCCCCGGGGAGAGAGAAATTGTTTACAGGATTGATTCGTTTATAGAGCTGGCTCTGCACAGAGGGGACACGGGCGCTGCAGAGGCCATGCATGGCCAGGCGCATCCTCACAGGCTGCTGAGCTCCCGGGAGATGCTCCCTGCTTCAGTGCCCTCGAGTCCAGCCCGCAGCATCTCCCTCCTCCACGAGCAGGGGAGGAAAACGTTTTCACCCCTGTACATGGAGGGAAAGCGACCCTCGCCCCAGAACCCACCCGCGATCCTTTCCCTTTCCCAACCCGCTGCCTTCGGGCACTGCATGGAGATTTACAAGGATGGGGTCAGGGATATTCGACAAGCTGGAGAGAAGCATGGGGGATCCCAGGCGGGATAGGGGTGAGCTCTGGGGAAGGGGATCAGCCACAGGTAGGAAAACCTAAGGGAAGGGAGCGTGCAGGGGCTGCCCCGGAAAAAGGGGAGGGAGCCAGGCCTGGCAAGAGGAACAGGAGAGGCAGGAGCACCTCGATCTCAGAGGATGCGGCCAAGGCAGAGCTCCGGTTTTCGGGTCCTCTCCCCAGGGGACAGTCCAGGGTATCCCCAAGCACAGCACCTGAGTCCCCTCCAGGCAAGAGACAGAGGAAGTGCCCTTAGAGGGAGACGGGAC
>VXBC01009729.1:1243-15072 GCA_013399945.1 Ploceus nigricollis
ATGACAGAGAGCAAGTTACAATTTTAGTAAAGACAAAAGGGTGAGATGTTGCAGTACAAGCTGACTTGTACTGAACATCAATCCGGTTATAAATAAGAAATCCAGCCCAGTTCCATAAACCAGCCTCTGGGCTGACTGACAGAGGTTTCAACTAATAACAACTCTCTTAAAATACAAGCATTTGAGTGGTTCAGAGTCTCAGAGGCGTGGGTATTAGACCAATGACTGTTTAGAGCCGGGAGCTTTGAATTGCCTATAAAAGCAAGCCCCAAACAGTCAAACAGGCTGTTTGGCTGATGAAACAATGGAGGTCTGTCATGTGTTCCATCTCAGATGGATGACCATCACGTGTCACTTACTGAGACATTTTAGTTAAGGATTGTGTTTCTTGTGTGTTTCTGAAAATAATCTCTCAAGTAGCAACATTAGTATGCTCATCATGGTTCAAAAAGGCAGCTGTCCATCTTCAAACATAATACCCTTCCTAGTGCTGAACGTCCTCACTGAAAAGTACTATGACTTACCAAATTAGAAAGAGAAGTTCTGTTCTTTCAGAAAGGTCTCCTTGGTATCCAGTCTGCAGCTTTGGAAGACTGCAATAGTTGACTACAAAGCAGAGACATTTAAATTAGTGACATTTAGTACAGAAATAATTTAACAATTATTATGCAGTGGTCCTCTTTCAGTTTATGGTAAGTACAGTTCCAATGAATACCCTTCAGAGGCAGGTATCTCAGAGGATGGTTATTAGTACAAGGCAGACTCTGGAGCTGTATGGGGCTCAACAGTTCTCCAATATAATTACCTCCATACTCACTAGTGAGTGATGTAATCTAAAAGTACCTGGACAGGTATTCTATGCACAATTTCACATCCTCATTTTCAAAATGTTTGTAGAAGTACTAGCCTTGGAGGTTTTATTTGGACCACTCCAAGTTATGCTGTCAGTACAGAATAACTATGGAGTCTTCAATGCTGCTCTTTCAGGTGCCCAGATGGGGTGGCAAAGCAAGGCACTATAAAAATATAAATGCTAGACAATGGGACAGCACTTGGCACCTGTCACTTAAAACTCTTGATGACCCAGCCAGCTGAAGTAAAAAGGATTGCCATCTTGTTGTGGTTACAGGGAAAAGGGTGCCACTATGGGTGTAATCAAATGATGTATTCTACTTCCATCTACATAATGAACTGTCATTTGCAACAGCTGCCTGGTACACACTCCACCCCTCAGACTATGACCTGGATGTTTGAGATAAGGAAAAAAAAGAGCCAACTCTGAGAGGCAGGGTAGTGACTCGGCCCTGATAGCTCACTCCAAGGATGCACAGTCACACCTATTTTGAGGGGGTTGTTATATATGTATAATTCGTGCAGCTGGATATGCATGTAATAAGGTGTAGTGCATGTAATAAACTTTAGTTATAGATGTTTTAAGAATTACAGGGAAAAGCCGAATCGGAGGAATTCGCAAATTAGGTTGCCGGAGACCAAGGCAAGCACCTAATTAACATTCCAATAACCTGAGCCCGCAAGAGACAATGACCATGAAACTGACTCTTGGGAAACGCCTAGGTCGGCTATGTGACTGAGCGAAACAGATGCCCCAAATAGATACCAAGATTCGTCAGCCAGACTCAGCACCAAAGCAGGGAGATGGATGAAATCATGGAAAATACAAGCGGGGAATGCAACCACCGGAAAATCGCCTTCTTTTCAGCGAACATTTGGGCAATTTATCGGGCAATGTTCGGCCTCCGGGAAAGCACCCACTGCCGGGGATATTTTTCCTGTGAAAGAGGACTGCATGAATATGCACAATAAAGATTTGTTGCTGGGGGCAAAATAAAAAGTATAAAAACCTGCTGCACTGGGATGCTGGTGTGCAAACCAGAGGGAGGCTCTGACCCTGCCAGACCTCGGTTTCACCCAGAGCTGGATTCCCGGGGCCAGTCTGTTTCCTGGACTCTTGGCTGATACAACTGAGTTGCAGTCAGGACAATCTCGGACTCTAAATTCTTATCGCAATCACAAAATAAATTTTTGTTATTAATTATAAATTTGGATTAGCTTTAATTTAATTTATAACAGGGTCATCCCTGTTAATGGACCATCAAAAACTCAGGGCTCCAATGACCATCAAGGACTCCAAGAATATCCTATGACACACAGGATTACATCATTCCATTGTGAAACTCCCTGCCCTGGGGGAGGTACCACCTGAATCTGACCACATATAATCTCGACGTTTGAGGACTTCGGACACCATCACCACTGAACATCCATAGGTGGACCCAAACTTCCACAGGATGACCAGACCTTTCCAAATGATGACCACTTTCAAAAAGACCACAACCATCACTCCAATGGGACTGCAATCACTGCTTAAGTGGACTGTGACCATCCCCCTGACCAACAGGGTGTCAGGCTGTACTCTGACGTTGTTGGTTTAAGCCAGAGTTTCATTTATTTTAATGCATGTTTCATTTATTGTAATAAATGCAGTGTTGCATTTATTGTAATCGCATTTATTGTAATCATTCTCATAAATTGCAATTCCAACCTGAAATGTTTCTCAAGCTGATTGTGTGGGGGTTCATTTCTCCTGTTGGTTTACCAGTACATACCTCTGAGATCTTCTATACACACATAATCCAAATTAGGGCACAAGCCTTGCACTGTAACTTGACATAAAATTTTGGTCAGTAAACACTTGGTGAGAAAGCAGCTGAAGGATGGACTGGGGCTCCTATTCCAACCCTTTCATATGACTTGGGACAGTTAGATCCAGATAGTGTAGCTTAGTTAAAACTGGAGGAAGTAGGTACATCAAACCATATGTGCAGTGGCATTACAACGTCTGCTGCACAGTCATTGACTGAATGAATACTAAATCAATGAAAAAGTATTTCTAAACACTAAGACAAAAATTTAAAAATCACCAGGGTGGTGAGAGATGATTTCTTTATGAAAACCTCTCTCTCAAATGTATGCTAAGGAGTAATGTGAAAATGGAATTATTGCAAAATGCCACCAATTACTGTGCAAATTGTGCTTCCACTGGCATGAAGGTGCAGCTGATTTACATATAATATAGTTGGAAATGAAGCAATGTGACACACAAGACTTCAGAAACATCAGACAATCCTGCTATAAATTCTACTGGCACCAACAAATAAATACTGACACTTATAGATCAAACACAGCACTGCAACTGAATCATGTGTTCACTCTAAAACTCCAGAAATACTTGGCTTTCTTTTCAATGGGATTAGAACTGGGAAATCCAAGGTAGCAAGGCAATAGTGTCTCAAATAAACTAAAGGAACGTGTTTTTCAATTTATCATGGGAAGATGGAGATCTTTTCAATTAGACTGTCAGGATTTTTTGGAACAAGAAATCGTGCAGTGAAAGGATAAAAGTCTCAGGAACTGGATACTCTGAGCAAACAATACATACATCATCTCATACTGTTATGTAAACAGCATTACCATAATAACAGCTTCATCCTGCACTGAAACACTGTGATGAATCACAAGGTTTTATACAGAAATGTCCTGTTTGAAATATGCTGATATTTTTCTACAAAGCACTGGCTATTCTAAATCATGCTTTAAGAAAGTATCCATGACTGCTGTAACACTGATGCCATGTCAAGAAGAAAAACACATTAAATTCACTTCTTAAAAGAAAATAATGAATCCATGGTAGATGCTTCAGTTAGTCTATGATTCCTAAGCTAATTTCAAAAAATCATAAATGGCTTGGGTTGGAAGCAACCTTAATAATCATCTGTTTCCAAAACCCATTCCACTGGACCAAGTTGCTCAGAGCAACAAAGTGTTCCCAGGGACATAAACAAAACAGATTAAATGGGAGTGTGGTCCTGGATTCCATGGACACAGAAATTTGAGATGCAATGTGTTATTTTGGCACTGGATACTAGATGATATTTGTTGGTTTATAACTGATAGCAAAGAAGTGTTAGTATTGGCCTATATAAGTGAAACTACAGAGATCACTAATGCTGCTTCTAGCAGTAGTCAAGAAGGATTGAGAGCTGTGAATACAAATTAAATTTTAAAGGTACTTTTAGATATTGCCAGTGTTTAATCTTCCTAAATTTCCAAAGTAAATGGCCTAGGTGCCTCAGCTGCTAAATATTCACAGTCTCATGACATATCAACAGAGACAAAAGCAGCAAGGATGGAGCAAGAAGAGTGCTTGTGGTCCTTTGAGAAGGTAGGACAAACACGGCAAGCATAACCACACTCTTCTGACTGCCACCACCATTGCTACTGATGGTGAAAGAGCTAGTGTTTAGGCAATGGTGTAAGGTACTGTCCTGGAGTGACTTTATGCTGAATTGTAACCCCATTTGACTGTTTAGCCGAGAAATAATTATGCACCTTTAAGACTGGTTCTGAGAGCAAAGGCGGGGGAGAGAAGAAGTGTGCAGTTTGTTTTCAGACATTGCACTCATTCCTCCACATTCCTGTTCCTGGACTATGTTGTCTGTGGATGGACAGACAGAGGGACAGAGCTCTCCTTTGCTTTTAGTTAGCTTTTAGCTAGCTAAGGCAGAGAAGTTCCCTGGGCTGTGGTTTTTCTTTTTCTTGAAACTGTTTAAACCTGCTCTGGACTGAACACCCAGAAGAGCACCGGGAACTCCCACCTGTGGTCCACTGGGCCGGGCCTGGGCCACAGTATTTCCAGCGCAAGAGGGACTGATAAGAGACTGAGTGAGCTGAGCTACAGCCCACAAAGGGGACTTTCTGAGTTTGTCATCTCTTCGAAGCAGCCAGTGGTCTTATTTTTTAATAGTGTTCAACTTTTTGTGCTGGTGAATACTTTGCCTGCTAAATAAACAGTTTTTTCCACTTTTCTCCAAGGAAATCTTTTCCCGAACCGATTGGGGGAGGGGCCGCTTGAATTTGCTTTCTAGAGGAAACCCTTTTGGAGGTTTTCTTCCAAATTTGCCCTAAACCAGGACAGGTAGGAGCCAATCAAAAAATTAAGGAACACAGTCATTTTCAGCTGGAGGATCCCAACAGCACTTTAAGGACACGTGCTTTTTCCTCGAGAATAAATTGAAAAGACTAAATTTTGAAGACTAAAATTTATTCCTTCTGGATTATCTGGAATACCACCTGCTTTGACAATGAGTCTTCACAGTTCCATGTTTTGGGGATAAATTTGAATACAAAGATGGCATGTACCACAGTTCTGTATTAAAGAATATTATTCCCTACAGTATCTCCTGAATTTTACTAATTTTTCATAATGCACGTAACTACATGGAGGAAGGATGACCAGTAACCTTCTGTCCTGTCTTCCAACACACAAGAAGTAACCCCATGTTTTCATTTAATATAAACCCATTTTAATTTGGGTATAAAGATCAGTATCTTCAATAAAAGCAGCCTCTAACACCATAAACACAATTTAGACAGTGTTACNAATTTAGACAGTGTTACGATTGAAGAGGAAAATAATTTCTTCCCTTTTATTGTTTTACAGATTTTGAAGGGTGTTTTGTTCATTTGCATTCAAGCAGCACCATAATAGAGATGTGACTCTATTTAACAGTATCAATACTCCGGACTCCAGCCACTCCAAATGACAGCATCAGCATGGACTAGTGGGGGTGAAAGGACAGTGCAAGTTCAATTTTGAAACAAAACAAGAAAACCAGAAACAAACCCACAAACAAACAAAGAAAAATTTATATGAAAGAGGAGTTGGTTGAAATCTGCTACGCTTTGGCGTCCAATGCATTTCAGATGCTGCAGGCTATCCTGACCCAGCAGGTGGGAATTGGTGGTAGGTGCTAGGGAAGCCTCTTTCATTCTTCATGTCTCTGGATGGGACAGCAGGGTTTCTGAGATCTCTTCAAGAGGGGGCAGGGATAAAATCTGATCATGAAGACCAAATCTGTAAGGAAATCTGTGTAGTTTGGGAAGTCTGGGAATAATTACTGTAGTCTGCAGTGTCATAAAAATGCTCCTGGAAAAAGGTTCAAGCACAGCTAAACTGAGCTCATTGTATGTAAAAAAAATGTTTTTAGCATACTTAATTACCAGAACATCTATATCAGCAATTATAAAAAACACAGACTAATCATATGACAGCAGAAATTACACCTTTTTTGATTTGAATTAGGTTTGTATCAGGCTTATAATTTTGTTATACAGAACTTAGATTCCACTAAGTTCTGCTTTATTCACAGTATCAGTAAAACAAATTCCATAACAATAATACGTGGCAACAGCTCTCTGGCCACAGAGAGCAGGCACATACTTTGCCAGGCATTTTCCTGGGGAAGGCTGTGAGAAGATCAGAGAAAAGAATGAGAAACAATTCTTATCTCCACTTGTTGCACCTGCTGTTGTGTACATGTGGAATATGTCATAGAGATTTGTTTACCAAAGGGTGATTTCTTAATTGGACACTGGATGGTGTTTGGATTGATTGACCAATTAGGTCAAAGCTGTATTGGACTGGCTGGAAGGGTTACTGAGTTTCTTGATAAGGATAGTATAATATAATATAAGATGATATAACAAAGCAATTGATCAGTCTTCTGCAATCACGGAGTCAATGCTAACTGTTCCCCAGCTGGGGGCCTGCGGCAACAATAACACTGCAAAACACAGGTTTTAAAAATCCTTAATGCGATAGACACCTACATGCAAGACACTGACTAGATTTTTCACTTTTTTTTTTTTGAAAATAGACTAAAAAGTGTGGAAAATATAAGAATTTTAATGCAATGAGAAAACATGTAGAGAAATTTTTTGAATATGTGTGAATAGGCTACAACACATTCGTTAATATAACTGCCATATAACGTGTTTCTACAGATTTTCAATAACGCACAACAGCTGCTATCTCCTCAGGTCTATAACAGCTGAAATTTCTGCAGCAAAACCATTTTGGAAAGTCAATTCCCTCTTTGAAAAAATCTTATTTCACTGTTCTATGAACTCACTAAATGCTTGGCAGCAAGGGCAGAAGATAAAATACTTCAAAGGCCACAGAGTCATCCACCCATGGAGTCCCATTTAGGTTGCAAAATCCAGATTTTCCAAAACAATAGAAGGACTGCAAAATACATGAAATTCCAGTGAAGGACAAACCCATTTGTATCCCAATAACCTGTACCCTGCATCACAGATACCTTTCCACAGGAAAAAAAATCACTAAGTTTTGCTACATTATATAATTTGTTGTCTTAGGTTGAAAATGCAAGATGTGGTCTGGGGTGTGTATTCTATTGCCATCTGTTAGAGGTGGGGCAGTTATATTCTTTTAATTGGGCTACCTGTTGAAACCAGGTGGGGCAGTTTTCTTTATCTCTTCCATGACCCATCCTCCCTCCAGGAGATATCTTCTGTTAATGGGCCATTGAGTCTCACTGTATGATTGATCCCACTGGGAGATGCTCTGCCCAGGAGGAGGAGGCAAGCATTCCTACCTGGATATAATCTGAAATTTAGAACACCACAGTCAGCCTTTTCTGCTTGGATTACCAGAGAAGCAGCTTTCTTTTCCACTGGATTCCCAGAGGAAGACCAGGCCCATCTACACCACCGCTGAACCTTCAGAGGAAAACTACACCTTTCTACAGGATCACTGCTTCAATGGAACCACATTTCCCACTCAAGGAGGACGGCAGCCACCATTTAATCAGACTGCTAACAACACCTGACCAACAGGGTGTCAGGTCATATTCTGACTATGTCAGTGGTTTTTGGGGGGTTTTTTTGTACTATTGCATTTGTATTTTAATTTTCCTAGTAAAGAACTGTTATTCCTATTCCCATGTATTTCCCTGAAAGCTACTTAATTTCAAAATTATAATAATTCAGAGGGAGGGGATGTATATTTTCCATTCCAAGGGAGGCTCCCACCTTCCACAGCAGACACATGTCTTTTCAAACCAAGACACTTGTGCATCACTGAATGGTGGAGGGTGGTGTCACAGAGGGGTAGACTGTGACAATCCAAAGCCTAGCTCTCCAACAATACTGACCTGCCCGGTGTTCTCTTCTGCTGGCCCACCTCAGAAATTATGTCTGTGAGGGCAAAGCCTCTTGTGTTCTGCCAGCCTCCAGCACAGATAAGAATTCTGTGAACTTCTCATTCCTCAGCTTCTCTATGTCAAGAGAATAAGAGCTTCTCTAAAGGTCCAGACCAAATAACACATAAAGAGTTACTCCTATTACTTGGTTAAAAAGTACAGTTTTGAAAATATGTTCAATGAGGTTTTTATAATCCTTACTCATTTTTTGGATACAAAAGCACCACACAGCATCTTATGTATTGGACACCCCTAGTCTGACACTAAGAGGGATAATCAACAAACACACACAAAAGCACTCTCATTCATCAGCAAACAAGACACATAGCTGCAAAAATTAGGATGCAAATGATTTTCCTCCCTCTGAATCTCATGCAGCCATTGTGTGCCCTGGTCTGTATTAAATGAAGGATGCTCAGCAAGAGAAGAAATGTGATTCGCCCAGCTACCTCAGCAAAGTGTACATTTCTCCCTAAGGCATTGAGCAGAAATGGTGCAAGGCTTGATTGCTTCCATTGCTTTCTTGAGGAATGCTTGGTCAGTCTTTCCTTTTTGACTCCTCTCTAAGCATCCACCCCAGTGTTTTCTCACGAGCTCTTCCATCATTGTGGCTGCAATGTGTGTAAGCAGCAGCATTTCCTGGGGGAGGCAGCTCTGCCAACATGGCCCTAGGGCTCCAGAAGCCTTTGGCTGACACTGGGGTGTAAGGTTAAAGGAAAACTGCTTCAGGAGAAAAGGAAGGAAAAGACAACCTGCAACTGCATTAAGGAAATAGCCATTTATTTTTTTGCTTGAGTAAAGGCTTGCTGTGGCCTTTCTAGAGCTGATCATGGCGCTGCCTCTTGCTGGAATGGGAGGCATCTGGGGACCCAAGGGTCCTCTTCTTTTGGCGGTGCTGAGATGTCTCAGGTGAGGGCTCACTGCCCTGGCCAGGAGCAGAGGAACCTGCAGCCACTCTTGTCTCCCCCAGCTCTTCCTGGGGCTGCTCCTGCTCTGCAGAGATGAACACAGATGGGGAGTGGCTGGGATGTCCCTGAAGGGCAGTCTCCAATGTGCTGGCTTCCTCCTCCATGTTGAAATTTGCAATGCCACTGGATGGGGCCTGGCTGAGGGTGGGAGCACCCTCCTGGGAGGCAGGGGGATCAGAGCTGGCAGCAGTGATCTCATCCTCCTCCCTGGCAGTGTGAGAGTGCCGCAGCCTCCGAACTTGCTCACTGCACTGGGTCTCAATGATATTGAGGATGCCATGGACCAGTGATGCAGTGTATTGCTGGAGACGGGGCTGCAATCTCTGGACCAAGACTTCTCTGTCTGGACCATAGACACAGAGTGCAAGCACAATGCCACTCTCTGCACTCTTCACCTGGTACCACTCGCCCCCATATATCATCTCCAGCCCCTGGTGCAGCCATGGCCTCACAGGGTCCAGGAGGTTCCGTCGTCTTCGGAAAAGTTCTGCCCAAAGCTCAGGCAGGATGCCACCCACAGCCTCTGGTCGTGCAGCCTGCGGCTGAGCAGGGGTTGTTACTCTTTGTGGAGAGGAAACAAGGGAATCTGCAGGGCCAGGGGGTCTGTTTTCAGCCAGGCCTCTAGGAGCTTCTGCTGCCTGGCTGCTGGTCTCTGGCAACTCTCTGGGAGGTGTGATAACACAGTGTAGGTAGTCATCTCCACCATGATCAGAAAACTTCACTGTCAAGATGGATCTTCTGCAGAGTGGACAGGCAGGATTTCTTTCTGCCCAACGCAGGATACAGCCAAGGCAGAATCGGTGGCCGCAGGGCATCGTGCAAGCGACATCATCTGGTGCATTGCAGCAGATGGGGCAGCTCCACTCCTTCCCCGTGGCCATGTGTGCTTGTTCCCACAGGTTGGCCCAGGCTCTGACAGCACCTGAATTTACAGAGCAACGGATGTGAGGTCACAGTCATATTCTACCACCAGGATTATGTGTGGGCTCTCTCCTTGTTTTTTCTACCTCTGTCGAGGTCAGGATTGAAGGCACTTGAGACGGTGTTTCATGTTCAGACTCAGGTGTTTATTATTTCTTATCAGTGAAACAGCCTCACAGCCATGAGTTCTGCAGTCTTTCATTAGCAAGGCATAAAATGGCTATCNACGATTATTCCTAGGATTATTATTAGGATTACTATCACCTCTACCACCAAATAATGTTACAATGTGATGCCTGCCCCTGTGGCTCTTGCAAATACACTGCTAGTTGGAGGCTGCCCTCTGCAGGAGTATCTGCTGCACCCCAGAAAGGAGGGCATCACCAAACAATAAGATCTGAGTTAATGGATCCATGGCTGTGGAAAAACAGCAAGGTTAAAGTTTGGTCTATCACACATCATCAGAAATTCAGCACAGGGGGTTCAGGAAACCAGGAAAAGTTTCAGATGGCACTATGAAGAATGGCTGGATTTCACAATCCATGAAGGAGTGCTTCCCAAGAGATAACCAAAATGCACAGATAACCTGGACAGGAGAACTAGAGACATGTTGGGAAGGGGAGCCTTGCAAGAGAAAAGCATCAGTGCAGCTATATCTGCAACATCATGTAAGTGTGACATTGCGTAAATAATGCTGTCCCAAATCCCAGGTCTGGGACCAGATGGATCCACATTGGAAGCAATGGGGAAAAGGGTCATTGGGATGGAGTTGTTTACGTCAGTAGAGGCAGGACCGGAGAAAGTGAAGTGCAAGGGAATCTGAGGAGGGGAAGAAAAGACAGAGCCTTTGGTAACTGGCATGAAATACCTATGGTGAGCAGATGACGTGGGTGTGGAGAAGTAGAAAGTGGAGCTGCAGTAGCCTCAGACATGTGCAGAGGTGCAATGGAAGATTGGGATGCATCCCTTGTGCATCACTGAACTGTGGAGGCTGGCATCACAGAGTGACAGACTGTGACCCTCCAAAGCCTGACTCTCCAACAATACTGACCTGCCCGGTGTTCTCTTCTGCTGGCCCACCTCAGAAATTATGTCTGTGAGGGCAAAGCCTCTTGTGCTCTGCCCAGCCTCCAGCACAGATAGGAATTCTGTGAACTTCTCATTCCTCAGCTTCTCAACTTCAAGAGAATAAGAGCTTCTCTAAAGGTCCAGACCAAATAACACATAAAGAGTTACTCCTATTAATGAGTTGAGCAACTGATTAATAAGTCATACAGCTTCACTTTCCAAAAAACCTTTCAGTTCTTGTAATTATCTTTCTGAATGTAGTAAAAAATTTTATACTCACTCTGCACTTTATTAGTGTATTCTATACCATTCTTTGCAGACCTTATTACTTGCACAAAAATCACATTGCAGTATTTCTTCTTTTTATTAACCTCTTTGGCTACAAGATAATGTATCAAAATTGTGTTGTGGGTAAAGAGGTTGTGAAAAGCACTATTGTGAAAAAAACAACAGAGAACTAGAAACAGTAAATTCTGAGTTCTGTTCATAGCTTGGACACAGACCAAGCACACAAAGGTATTTTATGATTACATTTCCAGGTATGTTATCTAAATCTGCCTTTGTCCACTTTCAGACTGAATTTTAGAATCACTAATAATTCATCATACCAGTTAAAGTTAAGGAAGAACTACAATCACTGTAGTGATTGTGTAGTCCATAGTTGTTTGGTATCCTTAAACCCACACACCTTTGAAGTACAGATTCTGAAAAGTGAAAGGTATAAAAGAAATGGAGTCTTAAAAAATGAAAAAAATCTGCTTTATCCTCTCTACTGCTCTTTTTAGAAATTTTCATTCCTATTCTTACATTTTACTCTTAGAGTGATGATGTAAAATAACATATTAACAATAATACTCAGTAAACTGAGTATTAGAATAATGTGCACTATTTATGAGTCTCTAATTTGTGATGGAACTGTCACAATCAGATGCACAACAGCAAAACACCCTTTTGGTATTTTTTGTACTTATGGTTCTTGGAACTCAGATTTGGTCAGATTTCAAACTGTTTATATGTTGGATGTGCTGATTACTGTAATTTAAGGCAAAGTATTGATGGATTCAGACTATATAGATAATACAATTATTTCTTGTGTAGTTTAGGGAAAGGACCTTCATCACGTCTACTCACAAGGAACCACTGTGTCACTAAAAACCAGGAAACAAACTCTCTAACCAGTTTGTTATGATAGAAAGCTGATATTTTTTCAATATGTTGGGTGCATGGGGATAGCTTCACCTAATACGCACATCCACTTTCAAAACTTTTCACTATTTATGCACTGTAGCAAACAAAGAAATTAATGTTCATTGGCTATAAGTTCCACAACTCTCTTCATTAATTAATATTCTATCTTCTATTTGTTTGTTCACGTCTCATGCTAATTAGCCCAATTATTCAGTCTTTTTATTATCTTTTTCCCAAACAGCACATCCAGTACAATTGCTGAACTGACTTGGTTAGTTTTTTCTTTACCTTGAGTTTCTGCAAAATGTCCTCATGGTTCATGACTTTTGCATTACTTGTGTCCAGTTTCAACAATAGATGTCTCTGCAAGGTTTGTTAACAACCTTCTAGGTCTGAGATCATTGAAACATATCAAAGTGTTGATTACACTTGTTTCAGTGAAACTTGAAGTTTCAGTAATTTTCCCAAACCATGTTCCCACAATACCAGCTTATGACAACCTTGCTAAATGCCGGCTACAGTGGCATATGACAGAGTGTAAAATTACATTGCTTCAAAATAATTAAAATAATTAATTAGAAGAGATAATTAAAATAATTAATTAGAAATATTATTAGTAAAGTGATATAATTTCCCACAGTAGTTGGCACAAGGCTTATTAGTCACAGATGNATCAAAGTGTTGATTACACTTGTTTCAGTGAAACTTGAAGTTTCAGTAATTTTCCCAAACCATGTTCCCACAATACCAGCTTATGACAACCTTGCTAAATGCCGGCTACAGTGGCATATGACAGAGTGTAAAATTACATTGCTTCAAAATAATTAAAATAATTAATTAGAAGAGATAATTAAAATAATTAATTAGAAATATTATTAGTAAAGTGATATAATTTCCCACAGTAGTTGGCACAAGGCTTATTAGTCACAGATGCAGAGAGTTAAAAACATTTATTCCTAGTGTTTGTAATAAGCACTGTATGATACAAAACAAAGCATTAACCCTAGATAGGATTAATGCACAAACACTATTGTGCTAAGGTTAAAAGAATTTTCCCCCACTGCTGCATAAACTCCTTTTAAAAGAACATAACTTGTTGGTTAACATTTGTAACTACAAGTCCTGTGACTGTCCACAAAAGTACGTTTTACATACTTTCCTCACAAAAGAGGAGGAATATTTTTTTTACTTCAAAAAGAAATATTAGATATTACACAGTAATATCTAAAATTTCTGGCTGAAGCATGGAAGCTATGAAATGCTGCTTCCTTAAAAGCATAATTGGATTTTATATATAGTGGTTATCTGAGGAGAGCAGGGGACTACTGAAGGAACTTAAGGGAGCAGAATCACAGACTATTCTGACTTGGCAGAGACCCACCACAATCATTGAGTCCAGTTCCTGGGCCCGCACAGGACACCTCAAGAATCACACCATGGGCCTGAGAACATTGTCCAAACATTTTTTAATCCATCAGACATGGTGATGTGACCACTTCCCTGGGGAGTCTGTTCCAGTGCTCAATTACCCTGTCAGTCAAAAACTTTTTTCTGATACCCAACCTAAACCTCCACTGACTTAACTTCATGCTATTTACTC